>CM035118.1:158405697-158601615 GCA_020205555.1 Panax stipuleanatus
AGTCTATAGATGGGGAAATACTCTGCTCAAAGCACCAAGCAGCGAAAGCAAGGATATAAATATAAGAGTTGGGGACCAGTTGGGCCAGCCCAACTCCCAGAAACCCCAACATGTTCAAAATAAAAGCATGAAGAAGGAACCGGAGGCCCTTCTCCAAAAGAGTGAGGGGCATAGCAACGTAACCCTCTGGACGTTGGTACATGCGTTAAGTGGGTAAGGGGGCTCTTAGTTGATAATTGAGGGGGATCTGGTACCGATCTCTGATGGCTAAGATATCCGAATCGACAGCTGAGAAAGGGGTGTTGGCATGGGTGAATTTCTTAGAATCGTTGAAGTCGAAAGGGGTCTCTGTAAGAACATCTTTGGATGAATCGGTGGGAAAGGTCTTGCTGGAGGAGGGTTTTGATTTGGGTCTCGCAGTTGGGATGGTGTTATCGGTGTTTTGGGCAGCCATTATTGACAGACAAGCTAAGAAGAAAGCCGGAGCAAGAAGAAAGCTGGAATATTTCGAATTTCAAATGAATAGGTAAAGTTATCTGATTTGGGGGTTTGAAAAATTTATAGAGTTATCTTTTTGGAGGCTCACGAAACCCAAAGACTGCACATTTAGTAGAAATAATGATGGGAAAAGCTAGCGTCTGTTCTTGGAATTGGAGAAGCCGTCATTTACTTTTGAATTCGAAGAGTTAATATTTGCTTTTGAAATTGGGAAGATTTGTATCCGGTCATGGGCCTTTTATCAAATGGGCTTCAATAAAGGGTAGGCGTCTGACAGTGAATTTGAGGAGTTGTGGGTCCGTACTCGGTTCATGGTTTTCTAAATGCACTTGGCCAAATCTGTTCGAATTCTTTTTTGATGGTTGGGCCGGACTCTCAAACTCTTTCATCAAACATTCTGTTCAATAAAAGATTAGGGGGCAATGTTGGGCCATGGATATTTGGGCCCAATTGAGTCTTATTTTATTTTGAATTTTCCGGGTCAAACTCAATTTTACTCTTGGAGAATTGAGCTATTATCTAAGTAATTATCCAAATAAAATTTGGATAAGAGTCGGTAATGGAAGACAGGTGGCAGTTTGTAAGTGGGTAGTTTATCAAAGAGGGTTCATTTAAAAAGGTGCTTGATAGGCGGCTGATGGATTAGATAGGTCAAGCCGTCTTGAGCCGTCTAGCATTTATGAGGAGTTGACATAATGTTGACTGGATGAAGAGCAAGGAGGGAAAAGCCTGCATGCAGCCAACTGACGTAAACATCGGGGGAAAACATGCAAGGTAGTAAGACAATATATGAGAACAGAGCACTACATGGAAATGGGGTAACTAATATTTTTTCTACAGACACTAAAGCACACAACATCCATTGTTAATCTCATTTTTCCGACCTGTACTTATTCTCACACCGGAGCGATCCACGACGGCTCAAAACCGTCGAGATCCAGTGCTGACGTGTTCATTGTGCAGGGTTAGACACGCTTTTCGTGATTGAGGCGCGTGGCGAAATCTTGGAGTTAACAGCAACCTCAGAACTTATATGCTTCAAACCTCCTCCTGTTCATGCTAATTGGCAATTGCACAATTAAAGGGTGACTTAGCAAGTAAATATGATACGCATCAAACAATCACATGGTAAAGATCACCAAAAATCATGTAACAAAAAAGCACACAAACCATTCGACAAATTGTCTCTAAAGCTGAAACAGTTGTAGCGAGAGAAACAAATCCAAATCAACAACAACAACAACAAAATCCAAAGCAAGGAACATGGGGAATAAATTAAATTGAAAAGAACCAATTACCTTAGTACCCGGGGCGGGTTGGCGGAGCTCTTCCTCGGGAATGATGACAGGCCAGCGCTCCCCGGCGTCGCGAAACATTTGCTCGGTCTCAAGCATCTGACCCTTTTCCAGAATCATAGTCCTGATGGTCTGGGCGGGGGTGGATGTGGCGTCGAACACCTCTTCGACTCCATTGACGAAGGTGACGGTGATCTGAGGCGGGTGATCGTCGGTTCGACGCTTGACCAATAGCTGACAAGCTGGGTTCGATTCCTTGGCCTTCCGAGCGTTGCACTGCGCCAAGAACTCCATGCACGCCGCCGTGCGTGGGTCTAGTGCATTGAACTCTATTCTCACTTTCGACAAGAACTTCAACATTCTCGAGCGCAGTGAGATGCCAACGTTTTCTCTCACCTCTTCTATCTTTCTCTTTCTCTTGTCATGTATCTAGGCTAGTGACGGCGAACAACCTGATATCCAGGCCGAAAAGGTAGGGCGGACCTTCGCAGTTGGTGTTTGAGGCCATGAGTTGCACATAAATTACCTAGTTACTCAAATAGGCCATTTTTTCCTTGCATCTTTTTTTGATGAACATTTTTATGCCGACGTAAATTGAACAGGATATTTGAATCGAAAAAAAAAGAAAAGAAAAAGAATTTGTTCCTGTTGTAACAAATTCATTTTATTCTTCTCATCCAATTATGTTGTTTTTTTTGATTCACTAAAATCTGATTAAACATTGCCAACTGGGCCATGCCATAAATTGTAGGGTTAAGAGTTGATGTAAAGTCACAGTGACTCGTGTCAAAAACATTTCCACCTTTTTCTGACCACCCAAAGTTTTTTTGCAATATTTGTTAAGAAAATAATGTTCAAATTATTGGTATATACAAAATAGTTCTTCATCTTTATTTTGTTTAAAAGTTTAACAAATTTTTAATATTCCTTCATTTTTTGGTGGCTAAATGCACAAACATTCACTCAATAGATACATGTTTACCAAGTAAAAATATAGACATAGCAAAATGGTTGTGCAATTCCCTCATGTAGTCAGTCATAGGCGAGCAAAACAGGGTGGTGAAATTACCTCATCCCATTATCAAGCTAAAACTTTCATTCCAAAAGAAATTGATAGAATATCAAAAATAAATTTTAATGTACGACGCTGAAAATTCGGGAGCCATTTTAATGACACCTGAGAGACTAGTGGCCCTCTTCCACTTTTCTGAGAGTTAAAGCTCAGGTATATGTAAAAACAAATAAAGAGTGAAAGAAAGCAAAGACAAAATAAACAAAATTTGTGACAAAACAAAGAAAGGACGAGGAGAAAGGAAATGATTGATTGCAATCCCTCCTGATTTTTTTTTCCTTTTTAACAGATTGACACCAAATGCATTATTATGTACCAGTAATCTCCCTGTCCATTTTCATTCTCTTTGCACTTTGCACCTCTGGAATGCTATTGACCCTCTGCTGGGTGGAGACGTCATGCTGATATGCACAGTTGGCTCCATGCCTGCATCCCCTTGAACTGTTGAAATAAATGCAAGGCTTCATCGTCTTTGGTTTCAAATCCCCTGACTTGGGATTACTTGTTGGTTCCCAGATTGGTCCTAATTGGTGGTGCCGGTTACCAAATTGTGACACTGTCTCCTGTCTTTCTCCCCCATGTTGTTGAATCAGGCTCTTATAATAGTTAATATCTTTGGCAAAAGGAGCTCCCAGAGGTGGAGGTATAGGTGGAGGAGAAGCTAAAACAACCTCCGGTGGAGGAGGACGGAGATTAGGAATAGGCCCCGCCCTACCAGCGGGAGGGTAGAATGGTCTGCATGGGGTAGCTGCCGATGAAGAAGCAACAGCTTCTGATCTGTTGATGTGGGCTAGGGGTGGATCAGGTAAAGTTATGCCTTGTAATCTAGGCTTTGGCATGATCTGTGGGCTGGTTCTTGCTCCATGGCTTGAGCCCAGCTTCTCCATCAACTGTGGATCCCTGAGTATTTTAACCAGCAGATCTGGGTCAATCAGATTCCCTTGATCATTGGTCGCCATCACTGCACCCAAGGCAGTATATGCAGCTGTAACTATATCAGGTTCAACACCAAGGGCCGTTACAGCTGGTGCAACGAAATTGGCAGGAGAATTTGGATTACTTGTGGCACTGGACTGAAAAGCAGGAATTCCTGGAGAAGATAACTTGGCCGATGAGCTCATGGAAGCAGTGTTTGATGGCACGTTATCAAATAATGTATCAACAGATGCATCGTCATCTTCAATGGGAGTGATGGGAATCAGAGGAGTGTGCTGATCGGTGTCATACGAATCGTCTACGCTCATCAACATAGAAGGGCTGCCAAAATGGGGGGAGAAAAGGTTTAATAAAGCGCAAAAAAATACAAGGGAAGGAAGGGGGGGGGAGACTAGCAAAGTCGAGGAAACATCACACTTTGGGGGAATGGCAGATGGACGAGGATAAACTGCTTCAAGCACTCTCATCTCCCGTTGATTTTGACACTCTACTTCATTGCTTTCGTCACCACCAACCACTTGCCAGCTTGGATCAAATACAAACTGAAACCCAGAGAAAACAAGAATCTTTAGTAAGAATAAATATTGGCTCTAACGTCAGATATTCAATGTGATAGATAACTTCCAGTTACAATGTTGTATGAGACAGGGTGCAACATTAAACACAAGGAAAAATAGCACATATCAGTGATCTTTTTTGACATGGAAAGTGCCAATTCCATTCCTTCTATTGTTTCACCCTATATTATTAATTTCTTGTTTTAAATCAGTTTGGTTTCAAAACATAAGGTTCCGCAATTCGGACCTTACTTAGTGGGAGATCCTCTATGTGTAACTATTGGATTGGGAACAAAATTCTTTGCAAAAACATTGTGCTTGTCAAATCAGCCTCAATGAGATTGGAAGTAATAATCCTTCAAAACAAATATAAAATTAGATTTCAGTGAGCTTGGACTTTTCAATAGAAGAAAGATTGCGAAAATCAGCTTAAGTCGATGTGTTATTAAAGAAAGAGACCAAGTTTGAGAAAGAGAGAGATCTTAATCATGAGGCCTCCAAGCTTGCTGTATGTGGGAAACCAGAGAAAACTAGCTAGCGTGTGAACCTATTATACCGAGACACGCGTCAAGGGACCTTGTAAGGTAGGTGGCAACTCGGGACCGCCACGTGTCACTTGGATAAGCACTCCTCGACTACTATGTGGCTGAGATTTTCCTGCGGACACGCCCAACTGGGTTGGTCATAAGGGATTCGGCAGATGGAGAACGCGGCTATGGCCACTCGGACACAGCAACTCGGTCTAGGTGATTTCAGACGTAACCAAGACTGAATAAGAATATTAATATTTGTGCAATTAGAGATAGAAAACAAAAAAAATATTTGGGTATGCTAATTTAGAGTTTCGGAACATATGAGTATCGGCAACAAGTACCAATACATAGTTTGCTAGATCGATAAGGATATCTAGGAACTTTGGTCGTGACCCACTTGGACACTTTGCTACTTGGCCATGACGTGCAGCCCTCTGGTCAGTCTCATTCCGGTGAGAATGAGAGGAATTAAGTTTGACTCACTTGAAAAACGACCATTCAAATTATGGACCGCTCGGATCACAGTGTGCTACTCAAACAAATATTATTCGACTAATGAATACAATCAAGACTGGTAAGAAGCTCCTTGTTGTCCTCAGAAGAAATGAAAACATTGTTCCACTCATTCCATCAATGAGTTGGGCAGGTGAGAAAGAACTTAAGCAACAAAAAAGGGATCTCACCTCTCTCTCTTGTTGTTTTATATTTTACCAAAATCTGCTTATTTGGACCAAATAAGCCAACTCAAATATCTAAAGTTTGCTCTTCGATTTTAAAAAGTAATAATCAAACTCTATAAAGCTAATCAGAACAGGCTACTGAAGTTTAAAAACAATACATGGATGTGTTTTCTAATCTAGTTGTTCCCATAGTTGACTTTTTGATACCTGAAAATTTCAGTAGCAATACAAATAAAATCGGTCCTTTGACATTCTCTTTGTTTCCTCGAAGAAAGAAAAAGAAATGGGCTTCTCAAATCTCTATCCAAGCCTTGGAATCAAAACTGATGCTCAAGTAAAAAAATACTTAAAACTCGAGGTCAAGATTTTTCCAACCAGGAGAGAATGATGAAGTCTTTAAGTCGATCAAGAAAGAGCAAGATTTCAAGATTTTGTGGGAAAATACCAGCTATATAACCCCTCTAGGTCTCTACGTCACTCATCAGTGCCCCGAACAAAAAAAATAAAAATATATAATAATAATAATAATAAGACCAAAAGGGGAATATGATATTCACCATCTACCAGTATTGATGACCAAAAGTTTGCGATTGTGACTCTTACATTAGTTTAACAAAATTAATTATTCAACTTTAAGGCCTTCAAAAAAAACAAAAATCTCATCATTACAAAATCTAATGGATTATTTTCTGCTAAATTTCAAACATTTACAGGCTACTGTGTTTTTTATACAAACTTTAAATCATCTGCAATTATTTGTGGGTTTAACCAGAAAAAACTTTGAATCAAGAGAAACAGTTGAGAATGAAACGGTCAACAGAAGCCTTACTTTGGGAGGACATTTCCATTGAATAACAGGGATTTGAGACAATTTGTTATGTAAAACATTTGCAGGATGAGTTCCTTCAAAGCCAGGCGGCAAATTGTCGTCAGACCCCGCTCCTGCAGAACTAGATGGCCATGATGACTTTGCATGGAGATGATCTTGAGCTCCCAATCCAATCAATGAAGGAGATTCCTCTGATAAAAACAGCTTCACCTATTTAATGGAAGGCATTAGCAAATTACAATTTAAGTCATATTCTGAATATGATATCATAAAATGGTAGAATCCAAATGCTTTTACAAGCTCCCTCAAACAATTAGCAGTAAACTGCTGGATTATACAAGGAAAAAAGAAAAAGAAGTCCAACCAGAGGAGGCCTTTTTCAGTTATTTTCGACACACCATCTTTCGTCCCTGACATAGGAAAAAATTGCAAAGTAACAAATCTTACTCATAAAAAAACATTTCAACTAAAGATCATGTAAGACAGTGCAGTCCCACCATTCATTATCTAAAAACAACCACATTCACTCGGGCAATATCAGTAAAGTATAGATGCAGTAGAAGTGGGTCATTTTCTTATGAATCGCAATGAGTTGAGGGAAAAGAGTTAGGACCCATTTAATTGTCTCCTAAATTTGAATGGAACCATTTACATTTTGTATATATTTTGATATATAAACTCCAATTTAGAACGAACACAGAGAAAATGATATGTGAACGTAAAAGTTAAAACAATGAATCATCACATTTCATGAAAATCTAAAGATTCCATTCAAATTGAGTAAACAACCAAAAGGGCTCCTAGAGGAAGACTTGCTAACTTTCCATTAGAGGAGAAGAAATAAAACTTAACTACATTTTACTATAGAGTCCAGCTTGACAATGCCAACCCTTTACGCATCCTTCACAACAGAAATTCTTCAAAATAAAATGAAATTAGATGCGCTGAGACAAATGAACTAATGTGGAGAGAGAGAGTTTATTACCTCCCCCTGCTACACAAATACTAGCTAAAGATTCCATAATTGACATATATCACTTAACTCCCCCAGTACAATTAGGAGTATTGAATACTGAAATAGCCAATATGTAGTTAATTAAGTCTGTACTTCCAAAGAGAAATTGGATGAACTTCCTAGCTGCTACACTCTCTAAGATTTATATTATGCATTTCCAACCCAAGATGCCACACCTTACAGGTTGTAGTGTGATATTTAAATGCTTTTCTAATCGTACTATGATTTTATGCATTTTAAAATCACGAGAGCATGTACCAAACCTTCTCTTCCTTAATATTCTATCGTCAGGTTTGATTTTTCTTCACAACACTTGCTAGAAACTGTATAAATGACAAATGTTCATGCAACAGTTCTAGATGGATGTGGGTAGACCGTGATTATAAAAATTGAGAGTTCTCAAAAAAAGAAGTCTATCATACATGAAGCACTTCACGGATGCAGTGGAGCTACTTCACTGGAAATATTTACAAAAAACCTCTAACACAGGTTCTCATTCAAAGTTCAGATAAAAAACTTATAAAGTATCTAAATAGAAGACATTGTACCAATTCAACCCCAACAAAGTTATGGAAAGGCATTCGCATTCCCTTCTCTTACACTACAGCCCCACTTCTGCTTCACAGAGAGCTAATTTGGTACCAATGGCCCATCTCTTCTTAACTCGAAATTTGAGAATTCCTGTTTTTCAAAAGGAAAACTTCTGCAGCATTTAATTTGCCTATTCAACTATCATGCAAAAACCATCCTGCAAAGTAAAATTTATCTGAATGAAATGGAGGCAAAATAGTCTTGCATCCTAACTACAAGAAGGTGGTTTCACCTAAAATCCACTCTTTTGTTTCCTCTCCAGTCTATTTGAGGACCTTAATTTAAGCTGCCCTTCTTATTAAAGCAACCATGACTATTTGGTAGCAAAAAACTCAATCATGTTTAAAGATTCACCCCCCACTCCACCCTAAAAAAAATATTAAAAAATGCAGCTCCTTCTGCACACATTCTTCAAAGTCATCTTTCTTTCTTCTGATAGTTCTCCTTAAATAGGTCTACGGATTGTTACTCATCCATTTCAAGTTCAAATTCTGATTGGGAATGTAAGGCCTAAGATCTACACCAAGCCTCCTCGCATGAACCAAACCTCCTTGTATTCGTGCAAACTGATAATTGATAATTCTAGCTTCTTCATAGATTTTTTTTCTTAAAATTTATCCTCTTTAAAAATACATCATAAAATGACATCAACAACTTATGAACAAACTTGTTCAATTAGACAGGATTCTCAAATATATTCAAGAAAGTTATTAGTTGGGTATATACACATTTGTACGTGAAGTTTTCCTTGATTTCTGTTAATTCTTCTAGCATTTTGTTTTATTTGTCTAACATGCAATATAGTTGTGCAGGAAGTCTAATGGTTTGATGGTTCACTTCTTTCGTTGACTTCGTTACCAACAAGGCTACAAGTCCTGTAAATTTGAGTATATAAGACCTAACTGTATAACAAAGAACTCAACCTATAATACATAGTTTGACATGGCTAGCACAATCCATGGTCCCTCATGAGTCGTGATTTAATTGAAATAAACAATAGTGAATTCATTCATTATTTGAATATAGCTAGATTGCTTTTTTCTTCTCATTACTTCAGCTTTCATAACCTTGTGACAAATTACATTGTGCAAACTTATTCCTTGAAATTGAGCATAAAATCAGAATGGCATATAATATCATTCCTCGTAACAAATTGATGGTTATTTAAGTTACTTCAGAAGTCCTTTTTCTTCTCATTTACTATAATAACTTAATGACAACCAAGAATGCAAACTTAAACCTTGAAATGCAATAGGAAGCAGTACTGTATCAATTCAGTTTCATGTAAATTACGAAAAAATCAACTTTTGTGCTCAATTGACAGTTTGAAAACATAGCTGAAAAGAGCACAAACTCACAAAAATCAATCGAACAACTTTTAATAAAATTATCCAAATACGATTTCTGATATCTTTTTAAGTCCCAGAGCAGAAACCAAAAAGAAATTTCATCCAGAAAAATGTATATGTTAATGATTTTAATAATTTTACCTGACAAAGATTAACATCTGAAGCCCAAGAAACCCTTTTTGATTTCTGCAGTCCTCTCATAGAAACAAATACAAATTCGACTGTCAAAAAGTTATCTTTAGGCCCCCTGAGCGGTGAAGTGGTTTATTATCAATCAAACCAATCAAATTCACTTCCAAATTCTAGTTTACCAACCAAGCCCTGATTTAATCTTAATTTAGCACGATCTAAGCATTTTCGACAATGAATATGCATGTATCCATTGAAAGATGAGCGAATCCAAGGAACCCCTAAATAGGAAACCCTAGATCCTTCGGGGGTTTTTTTTATTTCTTCTTTTGACGTTTTTTTTTGTTTTTTTGTTTTTTAAACCTCTCTCTATCTCTCTGCAATTCTGTTTTTTAATTGATATGTTGTGGACGGGCTGCCCTGACACGCGCTTTTATTGATCGAGCTTTGGACTGTCAAGCTTCCGCATGCTCGTGGGCCTCCGTAAACAAAACGACGGCCCAAGAATGTTTCATCATCTCTAAACTGTCATATTTTCCTGTTGGATAACCCAAAAATATGATGTTAAAATAGGTAAAATAAAAGTTGAGAACTGATATTTTTACATAAAAAATTAATATTTTCACATGATTATTCTCACGTGAATAGTGAGTAAATATCATCTTCATATGAGAGAGACTCGTATGAAAATATCATTTTAACATGTGAAGTATCAGTTTCCTAAAACTTACCCAATGAAACACAAATAATAATTCACTTATCACATTCCGAAGAGAATTTAATTACCAAAATGTACTCCTAATAAATAAATTTAGAAATTGATATTTTCACATAAAAATAATAATTGTGCAATTATTATTTTTACTTTTAAAAATAAATTATTTGTAAACAAACAAAATTTTCAAATATATTTAGACTTGCAAACACCCCATAAATTAATAAACGAGCGAGCAAAAATCATTTAGTGATCCCAAACTCATATTAGATCAGATTATTAGAAACACTCAATCTTCATTAGGAGTTTTGTTAATGCATCCATACCCCCCATGAAGACTCATTTTATATCAAATTATTAGAAGCATTCAATCCTGAGCACGGGTGAGATGGTCGACCGTCCTCGATCTCGATCAGAAGGGTACCAATTTTGTTTAATATATATATATATATATATATATATATAAGATTTTGAACATTTGATTAAAATTGTTGACTATAGGGATATTAAAAGAAGTATCTTTCAATGAATGTATTCTTATATATTTTGTTGTAGTCGAACTTCTAATATATTTAGTTGTAGACTTGTAGTCGAAGTTTTCATATATTTTATTGTAGTCGAAGTTCTCATATATTTTGTTGTAATTGAACTATTATGTTTTAAGTTCTGAAAGACACTTTTTTTTATACATCTAGTATTTTTTATTTTTTGGTGAAGATAATGTTTCGAAAGGAGTCTCGTTTTCATTTTTTGCCATGGGCCATCAAAATATAAGGAACGGCTCTGCATTGATCAATCTTCATTTGGAGTTTTGTTAGAGCATTAACAACAATTTCTCTAATTAACTCTTTATCTTCAATTTTAAAGAATACATCAACAAAATATTATCCAACAGTTTCCTTATCATTATTTGACTCTCTATTTTAATCCTTATATAAGATTTTACTCCCCAGTGTGAGTGAGTTAAAAGATCGTTCTCTATATATACAAAATGACATTTCACAACCCTCATTTAAGTGGACAACTCATCAATCATACACATCTTGACATTTTTTACTACTTCATTTTCAAATTATAAACTTAATATTGACTTATTTTTAAAAAATTAATTTCAAATGCATTCCAATTTAAAATTAATATTAGTTTATTTAATTTATGTCAATATAATTATAAATATTATAAAAGTACTATTAATTATAAAATTTATTATTTTCAAAATTTAAATGAATCATATTAAATTTAAATTTAAAAATATCACAAATTAACTTTTTAAAAGTTAATATTGATCTTATGTATATTTGCAACTACAATACATTCAATACTCTCTCCATAAATTACTTAAAATTTAAAATAAAATAAAAATTATTTTACAGTAGAATATAATTGATAAATTATACTCTATCTTTTATAAATTATAAGATTATTATTAATTTAATGTTTTCACTGTTTGAACTTTTAAATTTTAACTTTTAACTTTTAACTTTTATTATTTAAGGAATCAATATAAAGAACATGTTGGATACATAGGGAAAAAATTGAATCCCTATTTTGCAGAATGACCTAATAACACTGCAGAATAAAAATAAATATAAAAAAACTGTTATAAATGCTCTAAGTGCATCCGTACTCGGTACCCCCATGTAATCAACCGAATTCTTCCCTTTCACATAAAGAGTTTTATTTATTTTTAAGTCATTTTACGGAATTCTAAAATTTAAAACAAAAAATAATTTTATTTGTTTTTTAATAATGAAATAACTGATATAATAAATTATTTGAAAAGTAGTGTAAAAAATATGTAATAGATTTGCATAAAAAATAAAATTTTAAAAATTCGCAGAAGATTAACTAGAACAATGACAAATGAAACTCTTTTTCTCTTATATGTTTTTATGGTCAAATTGTAAATGGCAACATTTGTACGTGTCAAAAAAAATAATTCCAGCCAGCATCGAGCCCGTGTTAAGGCTCCACTGTAATAGTTTATACCACCAATTTTGGATCCTTCAATTGGAATATACTCCATACTCCACAAAAATTGACTCATGTAAATTTACTCCAAATTTTAAATTTAAATTATTGTTTATATTTTCAATTTTAAAATAATAATTTTACACCTATTAATACTTCTTTTTTTAAGTAATTTACAATATTGATAATTGCATTAATCAAAATTAAATAAATTCACATCAATTTTAAATTTTGAGAACTCATAAATTACTAGTAAAAACTAAAAATGAGATTTTTTATTTGAAACAGGCTAAATGTTTCCAACACTTTTGTGTTTCAAAGTATGAATATATATATATATATATATATATATATATCTTATGACAAGGTGTTCACAAACCAAACATACATTATAGAATGGTATCTTAAATTCTGGATATAAACAAAATATGTAAACCAAAATAAAGTTACCAGCCCAATGCTGTTAATGAACTTAAAAAGGAAAAACTCTGAACCACAAATTCCAGAAATTAACGGAATTAATCACAATACTAATGACAATTTACATGGAAAACTATCCATTGACTCTGACTCTGCTTGTTTTTGTGCGCTATCCATTGCTAAGATTGTCTCTTTGTTTGTATATTCACCGCTGCCACTTTCTCTCTAACAAAAAAACAGAGTATTCAAACAGTGAGCGACAAAAACTCGACAAAATAACCCAAACTAATAAAACGTGTATTCAGAAGATAAGTTTTATGTAAAAATCATAAAGGGTGGTACAACCAAATATAATGATATGTAAATACATTAGTTCAGGACACCGTACCGGGACTGAAGATATCTCTCATCCAAGGAAACCTCAAACCAGACTCGCATTCTATATTGGAAGTGAAATAAAAATTCCACACAGTTTAATTGCCAAAAAAAAGATTTCATCATGAAGTACAGCCTCAAAAGTATGCCAAGAAAGATCATTTTTCATATGCAAATGCATTAATTGGTGCCAAATTATCAGAAAGAAGCAAAATCAATTTACCGATACGCTAGAAGTTCAGTATACTATATCTAGTTAGGCATTAGGAGATTGATATTTCCACAATACTTTTTTGATATTTCCACATGAAAAGTGTCGCTATAGATGTCTAGCGACGGTCACTGTCGCTATAGATCCTAGTCATCAACATACTAAAGATCCTAGTATTAATAAGCATAGCTTAGAAAAAACTCTTGTGAAGGACTATGGTTATGTGAATAATAAAATACTATTTGCAGGACTAGAAGTCTGAAAAGACAAGAAGTTCAGAAAATACCATGTGAAGCATTAGTTCCATTTCCCTTTGTGCTCTGCTGTTCCTGAGACATAGACCGCTGGATACGAGGCGATCCTTGTCTGCCGTTGGCACCCGGTAAGGAGTGTCTCTTTTTTATGTAAATTTCCTTGTCTTGCACGTCTGGACTAGATCTCGGGGAGCTATTGGCATAAGCTTTGGCTCTTGCAGATTCTGTTGCTTGCATGTAACTTGGGAGAGAATGACCACTGCCACTATCTCTTGGTTCCTGATCAGAATGATCGGATCTTGCTGAACCGAAAGAATTCCGCCGCTTCCCAGTTTTAAGATCTTTAGGTAGTTGTTCCAAACTACTTCTTACACCAGAATCATTATTAGATTTTATAGGGGATCTTTTACCAGCAGATAAAGACTTGCGCTTTTGGCTGGATCTGTTTTTATCATTTTTAGTCTTCTTAGCTTTTTTAGATATCTGGCTAGAAGGTGTTCCTTGATTCTCATGGACAGTTGTTATATGGCTTCTTGGAGATGCTTCTGGGGATGACTTGTATACTTGATGAACTGTCTCGTGTTCCAACTCTATCTGCATATCAGAAGAATTTTCCTCCAACTTCTGCACTACCTTTGAGGAGTCTGCACCAATTGCATTTTTAAATTGTTCATCAAAAGCACCATTAGTGTTGTCCTGTTTCTCTGATTGAACTGTTCTGGGGTAGGATAAGTCGGTAACTGAGATGGTGGGATCAATGTTGGCTTCAACATCTATGTATGTAGTGTTCTTAGTATCACCAGTCCCTACCATCTGAAATATTGGCCTCCTTCTCAAATTCCACAGCTCCAACCTCAGACTGATCTGGTGAATCAAGAGTAGTAGATATAGAAAGTTCAGTTCCACATTCGGACCCACCAACTAGAACCCTTGAGGTAGGGGAAACTGAATTCTCTGCTAGATTAATCTCTCTTGTTCTAATTGTATTATCAATAGCCAAAGAAACTGTATTCGTGCAGGATTCAGCCTCAATTTCTTGATTGGATAGGCTTACTGATTTTACTGAATTGGTTGTGGAAGTTAGCTCTTCAAATTTTGACTGAGCTGCAATAAATGCAGCATTACATGCCTTTCTTGATCCAACCACAAACTTCCTACCCTCAGTCTCCGGTTGTTCAGAGGCAACCCTTTTCATTGAACGTTTGGGTAGCTCGGTCTCCAATTCAGGCTTACTAGAAAGGGAATTGAGCTCCATTTGAGGAATCAAATTTGATTGTCTATTTTGGATTAGAAGTTGATCTGAATTTGACTTTGACAAGTCCGAGATCTCAGGCTGAGGCTGCTCCACTATTTGACATACCAAGGTTTCTTCACTTTCAGACGGCACTGCTGTTTCCTCAGCATCAGACTTCAAGCATGGAATTGCTGCTTCCTCAGCATCAGACTTCAAGCATGGCACTGCTGCTACTGTAGTACTGGACCTCAAATCTGTTGACTCATAATCCTTGCCAGCTGGAATTAAAGTTTTCACTTGATTTTCAGGATTCTTCACTTTCTCCTGTTCCTGTATTTCTATACTGGGATCTGACTTTTGTGATCGTTCAATTCCTGATGGTGAAACCGACACCCATCTCTCCAACCATTTCCAAGCCGAATCAGATCTTGAAGGATCACACTTGATGTTTATGGATTTGGTTCTTGGTGATGATTCCAGTAGCTTAAATCGAAAGTAAAAATATGCTTCAATTTCAATACAAAGCAACATACGATGTTGGACCAGCAGCGTAGTCCCAAAAAAAACTGATTAAAATGGAGTATTTTACCTGACGAGCAAACCTATTACTGAGTTGTTTCTCAATGGATGTATATGCTAGATCTGGGTTGGTTCCTGACTTTCTCTTACCCTGAAACAAGATGGAATGATTACAAAAAATACCAATAGCTGAAAAATACCAATATCTTCACAAAAACGTAACAATTATTCATCCAAGATAAAAACATGTTTGCCTCGCCTTCATCAAATAAAAGCAAACAAAAAAAGAACTGGGTAAGCAACATATAGAAAAAAGGGGAAATTAAGAGAGTCCAGACTCAGCATTCCAATGAACCATGGGAACTCAACCTTTGAGGCCATATTCAAGAACCTCAATCACCTCAACCACTATAATACAATATCTAAAATGTAAAATTCTGTCAGCTTTCCGATTCCCTATTTGAGATCTTTACATAATTCTTCATAACCACCTGAGGTAGCAAAAGAAATAGGAACTATCTCCCTACAAATTTAGCAAAGCAAACATAGATGATCGATGAGACCAATTTAGAAAAAGAAATTGCCTAATGTTGAGAGTGAGCAGTCGGTCCAAACTCAAACAATAAGGTCAGGATAGGTATAAAAAGATTGTGCAACTGGGATTGTCTAATTTCAATGTGGTAGCAAGTCAACTGTCATTAACTATTGTGATGATTAGGGAAATAAATTTTAAATTTTATTCACCTGATGATCAAGTGCGATCAATTTTCGAAAGAGGGTTGCATATAATTGACACCAAGCACTCGACCTATTTTTTTCATTTTTAAATTTGATACGTAGCATTCAACCCAAGCTCAAACAATATGGACTGAACACGAGGTATAACAAAATTGTGTAGCTGAGAAAGACAGAATGGTAATGTTTAAATTCAATTCGGTAGCCTTACTTGGAGTTTTGTCGTATTATTTTCTTTCCCAAGGTTTTCATCTAGCTTCGCTTCAACAGTAGACCCTTTAGCAGAAAGGCGAACGCGACGAGCACGAACAAGAGCTTGCATTTTGATAATGGCTTTTACACAACGTAGAGATCCAACAGCATGCCTCCGAACCAAATGTCCTCGTACAACAGCTTGCAACTTAACTATATTCTTTTGCTTCAGTAGTTCTCTTTCAGACTGGAAAATACATTGACATACAGAAAAACTGAAAGCTCTAGATACATCCTCAGCTCCTAATACAGCAATTCCATATGAGAAAAAGGTAAGTACCAAGAATCTCCTAATAGCGGCCTGGATGACAGTAACAACAGATTCGTCTGGTTTGACCTCAAACTTAGTGTCAACCTCTGCAACAGCTATGACCTCGGAAAATTTTGAGTTGATTGAAGTTGACAACTGTGGCATCTCATTTGTCCATTGCATTCCAGAGGATTTTTCAGGGATAGCAGATTTAGCTTGTGTCTGGAAGTCGGCATTAGAGGATTCAAGGCACTCCTTATTGACAGAAGAAGGCACTTCAGAGATCACAGTGTTGTTCAGCACTCGATGCCTGGTAGACCTCTTTCGGAAACTCCATCCACGTTTGTCGGTTGAAGCTGTACTCTAGAATGAAATTCAAACAAGACCAGTTGAAAGAAAGGAAGAGTGAGAGAGACCCATATAGCCAGACTCCAAATGGGTTTATGATATGATTGCCCAATTTTAGATTGTTTCAAGCTCTAATACCAGCATAAGAAAAAATATTCATATGTAATCAGATTAGTACATTCATTTTAGATAGTAATAATCCTTGTTACAAAACCTATAATCATAAAATGAGACTAGATTAATATGTCAAACAATTCAAGTTTGTGTAGTGGATGCGCACTGCTATTTGCATCTGAAATATAATCGATGAATCAGAAGATCGCCATCATTTAGGCAGCTTATACTTCACAATAATCATACAGTTATAAATCACATAAAGATCTCTACTTTATGTCATATTAGGTAACATGCATTTTTTAAACAGACAGTATTGAAGAACTAAATAAACGCATACACAAACATTTTACAAGATCAAAACATCAATGCCTCATTCAAAACATAATCTCTTTTAAGTTATCAACGGTCTAAGTCTTTGAATAAAAAAAAATAGAATATCTATCAAAATGTACAACAAACCCAACTTACAGTCAGGTACCCGAAAGAAAAACTTCCAAAATCAAATCAACAAATCAAATCCATAATTTTTGGAATTAACTTGATTTATCCTTCTTTTAAAAAAAAACTTTCACTCGGTGCAATCAAATGAGTAAAATAACAAAAAGTCCAAATGGAAATGAAGTAAGGAAAAAAAAAAGAGAGGAAAGAAGTGGGAGATTGATTATATACCTCATAAGCTTGGAGATCATTACAATCAACAGAACCGCTTCCACAAGTAATGATCTTGAAGCAAGATGTAGTGGATCTTCCCATTTTTAGTCTCTGGGGGGTTTTTCTCACTCTCTTCTATCATTATATATATATATATATATATATATAGGAGCTTAATCCATAGCAACCGGTTGCTAGGAGTACTATTCAGCAACCATAATCTCCACCATTGATCAATAAAATTAAGGGCTGAAGATTGAAAATAAAAAGATCCAGCCGCTACTCTTAGTAACGGCTGTTACATCAACTTTTTCAGCATAGCAATTTACCAAAATATCCCTCATTATTAATATTATATTAATTATTTTCAACCGGCCGCTACTAAGAGTAGCGGCTGACTCTCTCTCTCTCTCCTCCTTATATATGCACTCTCTCTCCTCTTTATATATTATAAAAATATATATTATATAATATATAATATATAATATATAATATATCAACCGGCCGCTACTCTTAGTAGCGGCTGGCTCTCTACTCTCTCTCCTCTTTATATATTATATATTATATTCTATAATTATTATAATATTCTTTTGACATTATTATATTATCATAAGAAAAATAATTTTATCAAAATATTAAGTGTCTTTTAAAATATTAAGATGTAATAATTTAAAAATATTAATAAATATTTTGGTATGAGAATATTTTTATTATAACAATACTAATAGTCTTTTTTTAATTTATGTAGTACGAAATTATAAATTTTAAGACATTAAAATTTTTTATAATTTTTACAAATTTTTAATATTTATAATTTATAAATTTATAAATTTTAAGACAAATTTTATAATTTTTAAGACAAATTTTAAGACAAATTTTTAATATTTATAATTTATAATTTATAAATTTATAATTTTAAGACAAATTTTTAATATTTATAATTTATAATTTATAAATTTTAAGACAAATTTTATAATTTTTAAGACATTATAATTTTATAAATTTTAAGACATTATAATTTTAAGACATTATAATTTTTAAGACATTATAATTTTATAAATTTTAAGACATTATAATTTTATAAATTATAAATTTTATAAATTTATATATTTTAAGACAAATTTTATAAATTTTATAAATTTATAAATTTATATAATATAATATATAATATATAATATATAAAGAGGAGAGAGAGTAGAGAGCCAGCCGCTACTAAGAGTAGCGGCCGGTTGATATATTATATATTATATATTATATTATATATTATATATATATATATAATATATATTTTTATAATATATAAAGAGGAGAGAGAGTGCATATATAAGGAGGAGAGAGAGAGAGAGTCAGCCGCTACTCTTAGTAGCGGCCGGTTGAAAATAATTAATATAATATTAATAATGAGGGATATTTTGGTAAATTGCTATGCTGAAAAAGTTGATGTAACAGCCGCTACTAAGAGTAGCGACTGGACCTTTTTATTTTCAATCTTCAGCCCTTAATTTTATTGATCAATGGTAGAAGATTATAGTTGCTGAAATAGTACCCCCTAACAACCGGTTACTATGGATTAAGTCCCATATATATATATATATATATATATTTCTTTCTCTCTCTAAGACACAGAAGACAAGCTCAGTCACTCAGAATTAAACTTTTACCATTACTGTTGTTGGAAATTGTTGCAGATATAGAAGAGAGAGAAGAATACGGACCTGAACACACTCCCAAAATGTAGCTAACTTATACGTTTTGAGTCCGCTTATTTATCGTCTCCGTTTTCCTTGTATACAGTGATCAGAGAGATATCCGTTGAGAGCTAGTCCCAGAGGGAGAGAAGGAGAAGAGATTATCCAATTAAGAAAAAATCAATAGAATCTCTCCAATGTATTGCGTATTAAATATTCAAAGTGGATAATTAAATATTACTCCCCTTACTTACATTCAAAAAAATGTTAACACAATAACACTTTGAATAATTAAATATTACTCCCTTATTAACTTTATAATTTTTTTTTGAAATTGGTATTTTCACACCTAAATTTAATACTCCATCTGTTCTTAAAAGATTATTTTTTAAAGTTTTTGCATATGGATTAAGAAAGTTATTGAATATTATCATGTACTCCTTCCGTTCCATAATAAGTGATGTTTTAGGTGATTTTATTTGTCCCAAATTATTTGATGTTTTAGAAAATCTAAGAGCATTAATTATAATATTTTTAAAAAGGTCCTCTTAACATGTGCCCTAAGAGCACATGCTAAGCACATAGTTTAAGAGAATATTCTCTTGAATTGTGTGTATATTCCCTTGATTTCTACATTTATACTAAGTTCAAGGGAATATGCACACAATTTAAAATAATATTCTCTTGAACTGTGTGTTTAGCATGTGCCCTAAGGGCACATGTTAAGAAATTCTTTTTTAAAATTACCCCTCATTACTCATACTTCAATACCCAGATGATTTTAACTCTCTCTCTCCCCTTCTTAACACAAAGGATATTATAGACAAATGATACTATATTTAATGCTATACAATTATTTTTTTAATGGTTGTGCCCAACTCTAAAATATCATTTTTTATGGGACGGAGGGAGTAATAATTAAAATTTATATGAAATTTCATCACTATCCCTTCATGAGAAATTGAAAACTATTAATACAAGGAGAGAATTTCTTGGGACAATGAGAGAAGGTAGGAGTGATATAAGAAAGTAAATACTACCTCCGTCCCACAATAAGTGCTTTTTTAGGCTTAATATTTTTTTTCAATATAAGTGATGTGTTAGAATTCCAATACAATTTTTATAATATTTTTTCATATGTGCCCTTATGCAACCAATGATATTTATTGCGTATTTATTGAAAAGTTGAAAGGTTGAAGAAAGAGAAAGAGAGACCAAAATGCAATAAAAAAGTCTCAAACAAAACAAACAAAGTATATTAAGGGTATTTTTGTCATTTTAATTTGTGTATTGGTATGTGTAATTTAAGCTAAAAAATACTTATTATGGGACAGAGGTAGTAATTTATTCTTCTAGAAAGTTGTAAACAACAATCTTTTAGGAACAAATTTTTTCTTCTAAAACGACAATCTTTTAGGAACGGAAGAAGTAGTTTCACAAATTTTTTCTCATATGATTAGTGAGTGGAGTCCACTCTCATATGAGAGAGAATCTTGTAGAACTAACACTCTCACAGTCTCACCTGTGAAAATATCAATTTCCTTTTTTTTAAGGGAGGGAAAAATAATTAAAATATCTCTAAATCTCATATTTATGAGTTTTTTAAAGAGAAAGGGAAATGATTTAGAGGAAAAGTTAATTTTATTTTTGGCTTAAAACTTTCTCCCCAAAAGTGGAAGGATTTGGAAGGATGAGAAAGTTAGATATATTATATTATCTAAAGTAATATTTTAAAATAAATCATGTCATTTATTACATTAATATGTAAAGGTAATATAGTAATAGTATAGCTTAAAAATAAAAATATTTTATCTTCCATTCCCTCTTTATAAACTCACGAATAAGAAAAAATATAATTAAAATATCATATTTTCCATTCATTTTTAAAACTCACAAACATACAAGAGAAAATTATAATTCATTCTCATAGTCTTCCTCCTATACTTTTCATTCTCGTCCCAACTCTTCAAACTCATAAACGCAACATTAATCTCTCAAAAACGGGTTTAGTTTGACTTTTTCAGTCAAATTGACCAATTTTAGAATTAATAATTAAACATATTTATTTATGCTCTTAAACCTACGAAAATTATATGTGATAATAAATTCGACATAATTTCTTATGAGTATAACTTCCTCACCTATATTTATATTAAAAAATAATATAAATTTTAATTGCAAAAATAGTTAATTTGATTAAAAAGCACAAATTAAACTAGTTTTTGCGGGATAAAAGAAGTAATAGTGTGTCTATTGGAGTTGAATTACTAAACTCCAATTAAAAATTAAAGATATTTGTTGATTTTTAAAAGTTGATGTATCAAATCTTATGATTTAAAATAGATATAATTTGTTTATATTTTTTAAATTTAAAATTAATAACATTTTTCGGTTAATTTATATTAGTTACTAAGTGTTTTGAACTTTAATTAAAAAAAAATCAAAATCGAGAAAAGTTAAATATATCTGGAATAAGTAGTACTTACTTTCTTGACAGTTGTGAAGTCGACAACGGTTGTAAATCTGAGTGTCCAGGTAGAATTATTTTATTCTAGCTAGCTCAATTAAATTTTAATGAGATGAAAATTTTCACTGGTTATTATATTCATTTCGCTAAGCTTTGTCACATATGTGAGGAGACTTGGTGGACCGAATAATTTCTTTTTTATTATTGAAATGACAGTTTTAATTATATATTGTTTATAACAGTGAAATAACCAACTTAGTAATTCTTTTGAGATGGTTTATTGATCGAAATTAATGGGTGATCATTTGTTTGACTTTTAATGTGAAAGATGTTTTTAGTAAAAGCAATTTCCACAAAGTACGTACTAGAGCATTCGATGGGCGTTTAATGCATGCATGCATGGTAATGAATATATACAAATTATACATATATATATATATATATATATATATATATATAATATTAAAAGAATAATGCTACAGACACAAACTATTCTACAAATATTTTATAAAATGTTGATGTGGCATACTCCACCTCAGTTTTTTATGTGAGACCGGAGATTACATTGAAACAATTTGTTAATCAATATGCTGAGGTAAAGTATGTCACATCAATAATTTATAAAATAGTTTATATCTATAGCATTATCCATACCAAAATACTTATTTCCTTTAGTTGGGTCATAGTTATGGTCATGGTCATAGTCATGATCTTGGGTAGAATAACAATATGCATGTTTAACCTATAAAATTACGATTTAGAATGTTGCATGACATTACAAAATATATGTATATGCTTTAATTAACAATAGAAATTTAATTTTGGGAATAAAAGCATTTTTAAGAGAAGAAACTAAACATGCATTTTGTGATTTTTGAAATTGCGTTACAATTAAACTATAAACTTCTCAAAATTATTTTAAAAGTATTCATTAAATACTAGTACTATTTTACATGATAGCACTTTCATCGGTAATTATACTATTGAAAATGCACCGTCATCCTCATGAGCTCACTTTTCTTCCGGTTTTATATATTTTGATTAAAAATATAAACATATACATGCATACCGATTTTTTTATATATATAAAAATAGCAACTTTATTGTCACGTTACTATTACTAAATTACCAATTTATCATGTTAAAATAAAAAAAAATACATTAATATTCATAAAAAATTGTAAATGAATTATTTTTTTGAGTGTAGGATGAATATATACTAGTAATTCTATTATTAGTTTTTACTTTGCCTAGCTAATAGTATTATTACTGACTACTAATATATAACTATATCTATATGCTGTTAACATAAGATATATGAGAAAACACGGCAATAACTAAAGCAATGAGTATTTGAACTCGATCAACGGACACTCAAAATCGCCAAAGCTGATCAAGTGGATATATATCTCTCTTCTAATTGGTAAATTTTAACCAAAATTTTTCTTTATTTCTTGATGAAAATGTTTCATATTTTATGAAATTGATGTTGGTGATTATCTGTCCAATTAGTTTTTAACCAGTCGTTACTCCTTCATTACGAGCAGATAATTAACTTTCGAGTAAAACTCACGTTTTCCTATTAAAAATGCATCCTACATTGAAATTTTTAACGATCAACTCATTAAAATAATTTTTTTTATAAACCGTCACAAATTCCATCTAAATAAATTAACTTCGGTATCGGTACCGGAATTTGGTTAATTTCGGTACCGGTTCGGTTCGGTTTTTACCGTTTGCCCAGCCCTAAGTTACTACCAATAATACCTTTAGTTATGATTTTTGGGTGAGCTTGTGGTGAGCTAAGATGACCCAAGAAAATAGTATTGGGCCAGTGGTCTAAGGCTTTATTTTGGATGGATTTGATTTGATTCGGATTTGGGATTTGACCCGAGATTTGTTCCGGATTCGGAATTTGACCCGGGTTGTTTCATAAATAGATTTATTAATTAGATATATGTTTTTCTTCCATGATTTCATTTATTTCATTTTAATTGTTTAGTTTGTTTCAACTTTCAACTTTACTTTTATTTTCATAGCTTTTTAATGTGTGTATATTATTTGACAAGCCCATGTGGATAACTAGTTTAAAAATATTATTTTTAAAATTTTTCGTTAAAAGTCAACTTGTTGAGACACAGTTTGTGACTGTTCATAAAAAATAAACATTTGAATAAGTTAACCGCTAAAAATTTCAATCTGCATTTAAAATTCGAGCTCGAGCACGGTAAAGAAAATGATTCAAATAATAGAAAATTAATGGTAAATCTATAAATATATATTTAATTTTAAAATAAATACTTTTGAAATGGAGAATTAATAGTTGACAGCTATTTTGTCATGAAGTTTGGCCACATGAGTCTGTCACGCATGCCATGTTCAAGCTGCTGCAAGTGCGGTGGTGCCAATCCATTGCCAAAATTATTAGGTGTACACGTCCACAAATGGAGTTGGAATATATTGAGATGAGACTATTTGCTCACCCTTTTTTTATATATATATAAAAATGATTTATTTGTATCTTTGCGTCTACTCTACTCCCAATAAGTGTGAGTTGGAATATATTGTTTCGTATTAACACGCCTTCAGTACATAAATTATATGAGATAAAATTAAAATTTTATAAAATTGTAAAGATTCAATAAAAAGATTAAAAAATTTAAATCGAAATAGACAAAATAATATATTTAAGATTATAGGGCAAAAAATATGATAAACATGACACAAAATCACCAAAAATGACATGTCCATTTTATAATATAGATAGATAAATACGTAGTCAGAATATTAGTTTATAATATACACACTTGCACCACAAAGAATTGCTCGAGTGTGATTGTTACATCCTTCTACATAAATGATCTATTATTAAATTTATTTTCAGCGTATTTGAATTACCATTAAACAAATTCATTAATTTCATTTGTGTCGCAAATAATTTGATTATCAGTAATTTAATTAATTGTCCCAGTTTTATTATACTCCTTTTTACACGTATTAAAAAAATAAAAGTAAAAGAAAGAGAGTAAATAAAGTTCTGAATTTATTTTTAATGGCCCGCAAGATTCATAAAATGATAAATAATTTTATTTTTATTTTTTGTTATTTTTCTCTAAGGCTATGTTTGTTTGTAAGGATTATATTTGAAATAGAACTATTAATCTCAAATATCTGATTTATTTTCAAATTTAAATTTAATTGAGACTATTAGTCTAGAGATTATAAAATAATTTAATAATCTTAAAATAATAATTATATTCTCGAAATTATTAATTTTATAATTAATAATTTTGATATTATAATTTTTGTAAACAAACGTACCGGTACCGGAGGCCATTTCACATGGTGAAAACGAAAAAGCAGCACTAATGATTAAAACGTGATGCAAATGTACGTGACTTTCATACTTTTTCCTTGGACGACCGTACAATTTACGTTTATTCGCTACATAGCGGTATGTACTAATGCACACCTATTAAGGTATTATGCCCCTTTCTTATCATGCTTGCCATTTGGCAAGGATAAACAGTTAAGAGTACTTCTCATACGACTTCTAGTGATATTTTTAGTGATATTTTTTTAGTAATTTTCAAAAAATATATAGTATTTATTATAATTAAATTTTTATATAAAATAGTGTTTTAGCTGTAATTTAGATACACACAAAATAGTTTGTACAGACCCTGTTTTTTGTATGTATCAAAATTACACTTAAAATACTGTTTTATGTAAAATAAAATCCTAGTTGAAATAAATACTATGTATTTTTTGAGAGTTATTAAAAAAAAAAACGCTAAAACTGTCACTAGAAAAATGTCCTCTTAAACTTATTGAAACCCTTGAGGCCATGGCTATAACATAATTAGTTTGTTTGATCCTAAACCAAATGTTTCATTTAGGTTACGTTTGGAATCCAGAAAATATGGTGATAATAATAACTTAATAGGTGGAATACTAAGAAACTAATTATATTTAGGTTACGTTTGAAATTCAGAAAATAGGGTGGAAAATAAAAAAAAAAGAAATGAAAATTAAATGTTAAAAAATAACCCTAGCTGCCACCATTATGACTATTATTAAAAAAAAATTAGCAAAATGCAAAATTTTCATTGACCCAAAAAACGATTAATCCAAAAGACTTAGAATAAAGTATTTAGATACATAAATTGTTGAAAACCTAGAAATTACATAATCGATACGAATCTCCCTACATCAGAATTCAAGTCCAACCTAAAAGAACACTACCCCTAGTGCCACCATATATAAAATATATGTTTGATTTTAAAAGAAATAAAACATTTGAAACGCACGATGTAATTAAAAGGGTCGAAAATTGCACTACCACCATTACGATTTAAACATTTTTAGGAAAATATGAATGTTTGTTTTGTTCATCTCATGACAATACGACCTGGCATCAATTTGTTTATTTATTTTCTTCTCAACCTGCATCGTTTATAGCTTATAAAAGAAGCAAGGCCTAGCTTGCATAGGTTAGACTAGACCTAACAATTTAAGTTGAAAATCATATAGTTAATTAAAATCACTTGGGTCTATTAGGTTGGTTAACTAATTTTTAAGTGATGGATTGATTTGGTTTTGGATCCATATTATTATTACAAATATAGGGATCGAAAATTGCACTACCACCATTACGATTTAAACATTTTTAGGACAATATGAATGTTTGTTTTGTTCATCTCATGACAGTGGTGGAACCAGAACAATATTTGAGGGGGGGTCAAATACATCAGTAAAAAAATTATTTATTAACGCTTGAACTGTTGCTTTCGGCTATACGACTGAGAGGAGGCAACTGTATCCCGCGACTCTGCATAGTTGAAAACGTCTCAAAATTTGTTCGTTTTCAATTGTTGAAAAAATATTCTTCTCAATATAAACTACCAGACTGTCATTCATCCACTCGTCTCCCATTTTATTACGCAAGTCAGTCTTGACAATTTTTATCGCAAAGAATATTCTTTCAACAGTAGCAATCACAATTGGTAAAACCAAAGTCAACTCGATCAATCGATATACCAATGTAAAAATCATATTTCTTCTTGTTTCAATCAACTTCTTAGCAAGACTTCCCAAACCTTCGATCCCAAAAAATTGATTATCGCATCGCATATCATAATTAAATATAATTAACATGTTGATCCTCAAGTATCATGCGATTAGTGAATGATATTAAAAACAAAAGTTGTACTACAATTTATTTATCATAATAAACACAAAGGTTTTGTGCATAACTTTATTTATCATAACAAACACAAAAGTTGCACAAGGTACAACCACATAGCTGGAAAATTAAGCATTCAAGTAACCATCTCTTCTCCAAACAAAGGAAAATAAAAAAGAGAGTCCATATCTAACACATATAAGAAGATATATATATATATATATATATAGGGAACTAATCCACAACAACCGGTTGCTGTGGCAACCAAGTGGAACACAGTCGCTAATGGTAGTAGCGGCTTGTAGAATTCAATTATGTTGGTCAAAGCACTCAAATGCACTCAAGTAGCACTCAACATTTAATGTTTGAACTCCTAAACCGCTACTCTTAGTAGCGGCTGAAGGACCAAATTTGTCCCAAAATCTATGTCACTTTCATTTATTGGGCTTATAATAAATTATATTATTATAATAATAATATTAATTGTTTGATGTATTAATAATAATAAATAATATTATAAATAATATTAATAATAATTAATTGTTAGATTTAATAAATTTGATAATATTAATAATATCTAATAAGAGTATTAATACTATTATTATAATAATGATATTAATTATTTGATTTAATAAATAAAATTATAAATAATATTAATTAAATTTAATGTAATAATAATATATTGTTATTCTTTTTATTATTACTATTATTATTATTATTATTATTATTATTACTATTTTTTATCCCCTAACCGCTACACATAGTAATAATAGTAATAATTTAATTTAATTTAATTATTATTATTATTATAATAATAGTATTAATAATAATATATTGTTATTTTCTTTTATTTTCTTTCTAATGACTTCAAGTTATATATTAGTTTTAATTCTAATGATATACCTTTTAAACTTGTTTTTAATTTATATACTTCTAACGTTCCTTCCACAAAAAAGAGTCAAATTGCAATGCCAAGAGTCAAATTTTATTTATAATTAAATTATTATTATTAAGTTATATATATTCTAATATTTAATTCTAATGATATATATAACTTGAAGTCATTAGAAGTATAGAAGTATAGAAATTCTAAGGAACGTTTAATTCTAATGATATATATAACTTGAAGTCATTTTTATTGTTGTGGTTATTATTATTATTATTATTATTATTATTATTATATTATTATTATTATTATTATTATTATTATCATTGTTATTATTGTTATTGTTAATATTAATATTGTTGTTATTATACAACTTTGTAATAATAGTAATAAAAAAAATATGTTTATTGGGATCTATTATTATTATTATTATTATTATTATTATTGGGATCTCTTATTATTATTGTTATTATTATTAGTATTACGCGATATTTTTATGGTGATTATTATTATTATGATTGACATTGTTATTATTGTGATTATTGTTAGTATTGTTGTTGTTGTTTTGGTTTTTGTTTTTGTTGTTGTTATTATTATTATTATTATTATTATTGTCATTGTTATTATTGTTATTGTTAATATTACTAATAATAATAATAATAATTTAATTATAAAATTATTGCTTAAGTAGAAGGAAAAAAGGAGATTCAGCAAACTCTTTGCCCTCGTCATCATGCTTTATTAGAAAGAAAAAATGAGATTCAACAATTTGGGACAAAGGACTTTCAATTTGGGACAAACAATTTGGGACAAAAAAAGGAAAATCAGCCGCTTAAAGTAGTACAATTTGGGACAAAAAAAAGGAGAATCAGCCGCTTAAAGTAGTAGCGGCTTTGCACGGAACCCGAGATACAAAAGCAATTTTGTCAGCCTGCAATCACGCTGGGAGGAGTTGGGAAGAGAAATGCCACTGAAGCAATAATATTATAAATAAATTATTATTATTATTATTAATACTATAATAATAATAATAATAATAATAAAATTAAATTATTAGTATGTGTAGCGGTTGAGGATTAAAAAAATAGTATTAATAATAATAATAGTAATTATAATAATAATAATAGTAATAATATAAAGAATAACAATCTATTATTATTATTACATTAAATTTAATTATATTATTACTATTATTATTAATACAACAAATTGCTGAATATTACTCTCTCCGTTCCTTAAAGAGTGCAGTTTTAGCCAAAATAAATTGTTCCTTAAAAAAATACAGTTTTAAGAACCGAAAGCCTTCTTTTTATAAATATGCCATTGTTTTAGTTAATGCACTAAATGGGGAAGTTAATGCACTAAAGAAAGAGAAAGGCTAACGTTGTCATTTTATCTCACTTATTGGTTTGTGCGTTTTTTTACTAAAACTGCACTATTTAAGGAACGGATGGAGTATTGTTCATAATTAAAACCCGTGCACAGCCTACTGAGTACACAACCGCTGCTGCTTGGAGCGGCTGGTTCTTATTTTTTTTCCACGTGTTCAGCCACTTCTGTTTGGAGCGGCTGTTTCTATTTTTGTTTGTCCCAAATTGAAAGTCCCGGCTTATTTTTTGTCCCAAATTGTTGAATTGCCTTTTTGTTTCTCGTGTTCCGCGCTAAGCCGGTAAAACTTGGAGCGGCTGACTCTTCTTTTTTTTACTTTGCTTTTGTCTTTAACATCAAGTAAAATGCTACTCCTAATGGCTAAATACCCAATTCGTAATAATAATAATAATAATAATAATAATAATAATAATAATAATAATAATAATAATAATAATAATCATAAAATTTAATCATAATAATAGTAATAATATAATTTAATAATAATAATAGTAATTATAATAAAATTTAATTAATAGTATTAATAATAATAATAGTAATTATAATAAAATTTGATTAATAGTATTAATAATAATAATAATAGTAATAATAAAAAGAATAACAACCTATTATTACTATTACTATTATCATTATTATAATTACTATTATTATTAATACTATTTTTTATCCCCAACAGTTACACATAGTAATAATAGTAATAATTTAATTATAATAATAATTATTATTATAATAATAGTAATAATAGAATTAAATTTAATGTAATAATAATAATAGATTGTTATTCTTTATATTATTACTATTATTATTATTATAATTACTATTATTATTATTAATACTATTTTTTTTAATCCTCAACCGCTACACATACTAATAATTTAATTTAATTATTATTATTATTATAATAATAGTAATTATAATAATAATAATAATAATTTATTTATAATATTATTGCTTCAGTGGCATTTCTCTTCCCAACTCCTCCCAGCGTGATTGCAGGCTGACAAAATTGCTTTTGTATCTCGGGTTCCGTGCAAAGCCGCTACTACTTTAAGCGGCTGATTCTCCTTTTTTTGTCCCAAATTGTACTACTTTAAGCGACCGATTTTCCTTTTTTTGTCCCAAATTGTTTGTCCCAAATTGAAAGTCATTTGTCCCAAATTGTTGAATCTAATTTTTCTTTCTAATAAAGCATGATGACGAGGGCAAAGAGTTTGCTGAATCTCCTTTTTTCCTTCTACTTAAGCAATAATTTTATAATTAAATTATTATTATTATTAGTAATATTAACAATAACAATAATAACAATGACAATAATAATAATAATAATAATAATAATAATAATAATAATAATAATAATAATAATAACAACAACAAAAACAACAACAACAATACTAACAATAATAACAATGTCAATCATAATAATAATAATCACCATAAAAATACCGCGTAATACTAATAATAATAACAATAATAATAAGAGATCCAAATAATAATAATAATAATAATAATAATAATAATAATAGATCCCAATAAACATATTATTTTTATTACTATTATTACAAAGTTGTATAATAACAACAATATTAATATTAACAATAACAATAATAACAATGACAATAATATAATAATAATAATAATAATAATAAGCACAATAACCACAACAATAAAAATGACTTCAAGTTATATATATCATTAGAATTAAACGTTCCTTAGAATTTCTATACTTCTATACTTCTAATGACTTCAAGTTATATATATCATTAGAATTAAACATTAGAATATATATAACTTAATAATAATAATAATAATAATAATAATTTAATTATAAATAAAATTTGACTCTGGGCATTGCAATTTGACTCTTTTTTGTGGAAGGAACGTTAGAAGTATATAAATTAAAAACAAGTTTAAAAGGTATATCATTAGAATTAAAACTAATATATAACTTGAAGTCATTAGAAAGAAAATAAAAGAAAATAACAATATATTATTATTATTAATACTATTATTATAATAATAATAATTAAATTAAATTAAATTATTACTATTATTACTATGTGTAGCGGTTGGGGGATAAAAAATAGTATTAATAATAATAATAATAATAGTAATTATAATAATAATAATAGTAATAATAAAAAGAATAACAATCTATTATTATTACATTAAATTTAATTAATATTATTTATAATTTTATTTATTAAATCAAATAATTAATATCATTATTATAATAATAGTATTAATACTCTTATTAGATATTATTAATATTATCAAATTTATTAAATCTAACAATTAACTATTATTAATATTATTTATAATTTTATTTATTATTATTAATACATCAAACAATTAATATTATTATTATAATAATATAATTTATTATAAGCCCAATAAATGAAAGTGACATAGATTTTGGGACAAATTTGGTCCTTCAGCCGCTACTAAGAGTAGCGATTTAGGAGTTCAAACATTAAATGTTGAGTGCTACTTGAGTGCATTTGAGTGCTTTCACCAACATAATTGAATTCTTCAAGCCGCTACTACCATTAGCGGCTGTGTTCCACTTGATTGCCACAATAACCGGTTGCTGTGAATTAGTTCCCATATATATATATATATATATATGATAATTCGGGGGTGGGGGAGGGGGTGGGGGGTTGGGGGTGGAACGCAAGGGGCCTGGGTATACTGAGCCAAGGTCAGTTGATATATAAGATCTTTGACTTTTCTACTTGTTTGGAGGTGGTGTAAGGAAAGGGAAAGGAAATAATGGAGGCAAGGTAATTGTTGGAATTTCTGGCAATGGAATTTGTGGTATTTCGGGAAGTGGAAGTGGAAGTGGAAGCTGAGGGATTGGAAATGGAAATGGAGGGGCATATGGGATATTTCATATTTGGAAAAGGTAACAAGTCCTTCATTTGGGATATTTGAAGTGAGATTTGCCGACAGTCATGCAGATTGGAGATGGTGGCTGGACCGCTGGACTGCTGGAGCTCGGATCTTTGGAGGGTCATAGAGAGACTATCGTCTGCTAACATCGCCAGAGAACCGGAGTTACCAGGATTAGATGACCCCCCTCACCCTCCACCGTCTCATGACAATACGACTTGGCACCAATTTGTTTATTTATATTTCTTCTCAACCTGCATCGTTTATAGCTTATAAAAGAAGCGAGGCCTAGCTTGCATAGCTATAGGTTAGACAGCGTCTGAGGATCTTGCTTTTCATGGTCTAGTCGGCCATGAGCTCCCTCGATATAGGCTTAGAGTCTAGATAGTATACTTCATTTGTTTTAAAATTAAAAATATTTATAAATTAACCACATTTAAAAAAATATATAATGCTCCATATGACATGATAAATATATGAATTTATAGTGACATGATAATATTTAATTTACTTATAATATAACAAATCATGTTTAAAAGTATGTATAATTATAGAATAGATAAAAAAGATAAATATATTTTTATTTTTTGTAGGGATGAAACGTATGGAGTATTATGTATGTTTGTATGTAGAGATAGATATACACGTGTATGTGGTTTTGTTCATCTAAAAATGTAGTGGAGTATAACAAAAGTACTATAGAAGATATAATAATGTATAGGTACTCATCCGTGACAACCAGTTGTTACGAATATTATTTCAATAACTATGATTTGATCGAGCCGTTGATCAAGATAATAAAAAACTGAGAATAATTCTAATTTCCCCTGCAGCAAGATCGGTTCTAGCAACAATCCAATTTACCAAAATGCCCCTCTTGGTTGGATTACCTGTCGCAAGAAGCTCTAGCGGCAAGAAGGTAATTGGAGTTGGCTTACACTACAAGCATATCAATTTTTTGGTCCCTTATGGACTTCCATACTCAACTATCATTATCATAAAGTATATTATAAAAGTATACAAATTTTAGTTTCCTCCAATATATCAAAAACTTATAGATATAAATGGTATCATATTAATAGCATCATTTTTATTTAATATATAATGATACTAATTAATATATAATGTGAATGCAAAGATGGGGCCTTTGGAGGATGGCGACCTACATTAAGCAGTGATGATCATGTTTGCTTCTAAAGTCAAGGATGAAAGCTTAATTTCATGGTATTGGTAGCTAGCTCGCTAGCTACAGACTTCACTCCAACCGAACCAAAACTTGTTGGTCCCAACATAACTTCATTTCTCCAGAAAACCATTACATGATTGCTTGCATATTCTTTTTTTCTTTCTTTTTTCTTTTTTTTTTTGTTGTGACATGCTCAAATTACTTAATTTACTTCATTTCATACTGTATTAGTTGTGTTGGGCCACGGATAATTGGGCTTAGGGAGTATGTGGGGCTGAATCCCTCTTGGGCGTTTTTGGACCACGAATAGGTGTTGTTTGGCTGTTGGAGTGATATGAGGGTTGAGGGTTCCTATTTATATTGGGTTTATAGATATGGAAAGAAGTGTTGGGATTTGAGTCAACTTCCTTATTTTTAGGAGAGTTGGTGAAATCGAGTGACATATGGGGGAACTCTAATCCAATATGGAGAAGGATGCTAAGGAGATGGTGAGAACATTATAATTGATTTTAAGGTACACATTATTATCACTTTCCAGCACCATTGTACTTATTCTCACACCGGATTATCCCGGCGGCCCAAGCGGTCAAATTTTTAGTGTTTACCCGTTTTTGTACAAGATTGGACGCGCTATGGTGATTGAAATGCGTGAACGGATTTTAACATTAACAAGTTGTTTCTCTTAATTTGTGGAAAGTCACTTGGGATAACATTCTCAGTTATATATGGTGTACGCTTAGGGTCAATGAAGTTTGGCGCGGCTTCTTCGTACCAAACTAATCCTTGATGCTTTAAAACTTGAAAGAAAACAAAATAGAGTGAGTAATACTGTGAATTCTTACCTACTATTAGGTGCAATCGTTGTGCTATACCTATTTGCTGGGCTGGCTTACTCAGAATGTCTATTAATAAAGATTTCTCTCCCACCCCAGGTAAAAGATTTTTGATAGTAACTATAACAAAAATATTACGCAGACATAATAATTGAATATGAATATTTTATGATTTCATTTATTTATATTTTGACTCTTATTCATGTCCAATTATCAAGTCCGCCCAATAGAAGAGCTCTAACTATAGAGGTACCTCATCAAGAGTCATGCATGACAGAGGTTCAAACTAGGGGTCCATCCATCAAATTACCGTTGACCCCACCCATGTGGTCTTTTGAGAACCATTTTTACTGTATGGTAATCAAGCACTGGGCTTAATAACTCAGGCCATCTGCCAAAAGGGCAGTTGGTCCAAAAATATAATTCTAACCTTTGTGCTGGTTCAAATTCAACATTTCAACTATGTGGTTAGTATATTCTGGCTGCTGCAAATAAATGAGACTTTTAAGGATTAGAAACATGTCAAGAGACAGTTATTTCATTAACCTGTAAGACTTTAACATAAAATCTAGACCCTTGAAATATATCATTATTCCGATTGTGCATCAAGAGAAATTAGAGGAAAGGGGTAATTAGAGGAAAGGGGTAACGGAGAGGAGTCGAATCCCTATCCCACCTAATTATAAACTCTCACAGAAATACATAGTGATAGTTAGAGTTGAACAACAGGCCGGCCTGGGCCTGCCAGGCTTTGGCAGTTGACCAGATCAGGCCAGGCCTTGACTTTGGGCCTGCAAGGCTAGGCCAGGCCAGGCTTTGTCTACAAAAATTTGATCTGTTAAGGCCTGTAGGCCAGGCCTCGGGCCAGGCCCAGGCTGGTCCGGTCTGGCCCTGCACTTAATTTTTTTTAAAAATATTTTGCTGTCTGGACCGGTTTATACTTGAGACTTGCGGACTTGGCATTGGGCCTGGTGTGCCGCCTGGCGCCCCTTAGGCTTTATTGCCTTAGCAGCTTAGTTCATGACTTAATCCTTATACTCTTTATAGACTAGCAGACAACATTTATAAATTATAAGGGACTTGCTTGGTAAAAAATTGGACCGGCTTGGACTTTGGAGCATTGTCTTATAGCAGACATCAGTTATAGACTTGTAGCCTTATGCTTATTTATTTTACTTTTTTTCTTTTGGTGCAAGGCTGCAAGCTGGCAGTGGCAGGCTATTAGGCTAGGCTAGTAACTAGTAAGTCACTAAGTCCTACTCTCTTAGTCTCTTAGACTCTTACTGTGACGCCCCCAGAATAGGTCCAGTCAACTCAACCCATTTTAAGTCGCCAAATACATGGTATAGAATTCAAATACAAACTTTATATCATACGGTCGTGTAAAATACGACCACACAACTGTGAGTGTCAATACAAACATGTAAAAAATATTAATATTCAAACTAAGTTCTCATTACAATTATTATCACACTATTTATCAGAAATAGTGAGGACTACTACTGCTCTGACTCGGACCATCACTCTGTCCCCCGACTAGTCCCTGCGACATTCTCATTTTCTGAAGAGGACAACAGATGAAAAGGGTGAGCTCAACTAGCCCAGTAAAGAATATTATGACTAAGATAATGAAAAATAAATTATCGTTAGTCTTCAACAATTCAGATAAAATATTATTGACAATAAATTTTAGATCAATAATCGCAGCGGAAATAACCGTTCATCATCAATATTTTATCCCTGCAACATCAATCAATATACATCTCAAATCAAATATTCATCTTTGCACTACAGGCCAAGATATTCATTTGTATCATCAGTGGTCATGTTCATCTCAACACCTGTCATCTTTGCACTACGGCCAAAGATATTCGTCAGGTAATCATTCATCTTTGCTCTACAGGCCAAAGATATTCAGTTACATCACCTTTTAGGACTGAGGATGATGAAAAACCATATAAATAACGAATCCAGTGAAATAAAAGACAAAGATTAAGGATTCGCATTTTAGTTTATCCAAATTCAAAAATACTCCATAATAATACTTTGTGGAGCAAAATTCAAGAATAGAGCTCAAAATTTAGATCCAATCAAAGATAAGAACTTTAACAAGCAACTTGGACAAATATAAGAAAATTTAATTTTTTCGTGAATAGTGCCGTATACGTGAATAGTAACCCTGACGGAAAAAGTAAGAATTTCATAATAAAATCCATGACAATATTTTGGTATAATGATATTGAAAAGAATAATATCATTTATGAAAGAAAATAACATCCCTTACCTCAAAAGAATAACACTTCTAGCTGGAATATCGGATATAATACCAAAAAAAATTTGCACTGAATAGCAACACTCAAAGTATTAAAATACTCACAAAAATACACTCGATATTATATAGAGAGAAAACTTCTGATTCTGGTGTGATTTTTAATTCTAACCTAAGCACCCTATTTATAGAAAAAACTTAGGATGCCAAAGGAGACTAAATAATAAAATATTATTATTTTCAAAAATTTTCAGCCGCCTGGCGGCTAAAAAAATTTCAACAAAAGTGGGGCCCACCCATTAAAAAAATATTTATTTTTCGAAACTTCAATAATTCATAACAAATAGCCCCTTTGTCAGAAAAATACAAATTTTATGTCCTTCCATATAAAATTTAATTCTCTACAACTTTGTAGAAGGAAATTTTTTCAAATTCCAAACATAAATCATCCGAAATCCATAAACAGATGATTTCTCACACCAAAATACTGATAAAAACACATCAGCACTAATTTCTTCTTTAATATCCACAAAATAAATATTTCCTTATCATATAAATCAATAATTAATTATTCACAAATAATATTACAGAACTACAATATTGACAACCAGGTGGTTCCCAGGAAAGAGGGGGCCTTCCGATAAGGACTTCTCCTTATTGGCGCGCAATTAAATAACCCCTCCTAGACAGAACTTGCTTATATATTGTCAATAATGCTATCTAATAATATTATTCAAATAATATAAATTATTGAGTTGATAATGTGAAATACTGTGCAATAACAATTATTGAATCAATAATACAAACTATCAACTGTAGCCATTATTGAATCAATCATATAAAATGACAACGTAGCAATTATTGAGTCAATAAAATATCAATGTAACAATTATTGAGTCAATAATATAAAATATCAACGTAGCAATTATTGAGTCAATAATATAAAATATTGAACAGTAATTACTATAACAATAATTGAGTAAGTGCCTTCTTACGTAAAACTCAATAATTTGAAATACTGTGCAATACCGTGTGCTACTGTGCAACACCGCGTATCACCGTATTTTAACCACCGGGTATTTTAACAGTACTAACGGTAACAACTACGCCGTTATTTATAAAAAGGTTATTTCTGTCGCTTTCTATATCCGACAGTTATTCCGTTGTGGTGCCCACAAATAGCTGCGCCGTCGTACGAATATTCCCCGACAACAAGAATATTCCACGACCAAACGAATATTCCCCGACAACAAGAATATTTTATAACTAATTGAATAAAGATTTAATTTTCTTTATATATTATTTCGAAATAGTAAGGTGTTGATTGATAAATGTGAAAGTTATGGGTGAAATGTGCAAATATTTTAAAATGAGCAAGTGGTTATAAAATATTCTTGTTGTCGGGGAATATTCATTTGGTCGTGGAATATTCTTGTTGTCGGGGAATATTTGTACGACGGCTCAGCTATTTGTGGGCCCCACAACGGAATAACTGTCGGATATAGAAAGCAACAGAAATAACCTTTTTATAAATAACGGCGTAATTGTTACCGTTAGTACTGTTGAAATACCCGGTGGTTAAAATACGGTGATACGCGGTGTTTCACAGTAGCACACGGTATTGCACAGTATTTCGAATTATTGAGTCTTACGTGGGAAGGCACTTACTCAATTATTGTTACAGTAATTATTGTTCAATATTTTATATTATTGACTCAATAATTGCTACGTTGATATTTTATATTATTGACTCAATAATTGTTACGTTGATATTTTATTGACTCAATAATTGCTACGTTGCCATTTTATATGATTGATTCAATAATGGCTACAGTTGATAGTTTGTATTATTGATTCAATAATTGTTATTGCACAGTATTTCACATTATCAACTCAATAATTTATATTATTTGAATAATATTATTAGATAGCATTATTGACAATGTCTAAGAAAGTTCTGTCTAGGAGGGGTTATTTAATTGCGCGCCAATAAGGAGAAGTCCTTATCGGAAGTCCCCCTCTTTCCTGGGAACGTCCTGGTTGTTAATATTGTAGTTCTGTAATATTATTTGTGAATAATTAATTATTAATTTATATGATAAGAAAATATTTATTTTGTGAATATTAAAGAAGGAATTAGTGCTGATGTGTTTTTATCAGTATTTTGGTGTGAGAAATCATCTGTTTATGGATTTCGAATGATTTATGTTTGGAATTTGGAAAAACTTCCTTCTACAAAGTTGTAGAGAATTAAATTTCCTATGGAAGGACATAGAATTTGTATTTTTCTGACAAAGGGGCTATTTGTTATGAATTATTGAAGTTTTGGAAAATAAATATTTTTTTAATGGTGGGCCCCACTTTTGTTGAAATTTTTTAAGCCGCCAGGCGGTGGAATTTTTTTGAAAATAATAATATTTTATTATTTCGTTTCCTTTGGCATCCTAAGTTTTTCCTATAAATAGGGTGCTTAGGTTAGAATTGAAAATCACACCAGAATCAGAAGTTTTTTCTCTCTATAATATCGAGCGTATTTTTGTGAGTATTTCAATACTTTGAGTGTTGCTATTCAGTGCAAGTTTTCTTCGATATTATATCCGATATTCCAGTCAGAAGTATTGTTCTTTTGAGGTAAGGGATGTTATTTTCTTTCGTTAATGATGTTATTCTTCTCAATATCATTATACCAAAATATTGGCATGGATTTTATTATGAAATTCTTATTTTTTCCGTCGGGGTTACTATTCACGTATACGGCACTATTCACAGAAAAATTAAATTTTCTTCTATTTGTCCAAATTATTTGTTATAGTTACTATCTTTGATTGGATCTAAATTTTGAGCTCTTTTCTTGAATTTTGCTCCACAAAGTATTATTATGGAGTATTTTTGAATTTGAATAAACTAAAATGCGAATCCTTAATCTTTGTCTTTTATTTCACTGGATTCGTTATTTATATGATTTTTCATCATCCTCAGTCCTAAAAGGTGATGTAACTGAATATCTTTGGCCTGTAGAGCAAAGATGAATGATTACCTGATGAATATTTTTGGCCGTAGTACAAAGATGATAGGTGTTGAGATGAACATGACCACTGATGATACATATGAATATCTTTGGCCTGTAGTGCAAAGATGAATATTTGATTTGAGATGTATATTGATTGATGTTACAGGGATAAAATATTGATGATGAACGATTATTTCTGCTGCGAATATTGATCTAAAGTTGGTTGTCCATTATATTTTATCTGATTTGTTGAAGACTAACGATAATTTATTTTTTATTATCTTAGTCATAATATTCTTTACTGAGCTAGTTGAGCTCACCATTTTCATCTGTTGTCCTCTTCAGGAAATGAGAATGTCGCAGGGGCTAGTCGGGGGACAGAGTGATGGTCCGAGTTAGAGCAGTAGTAGTCCTCACTATTTCTGATAAATAGTGTGATAATAATTGTAATGAGGACTTAGTTTGAATATTAATATTTTTTACATGTTTGTATTGACACTCACAGTTGTGTGGTCGTATTTTGCACGACCGTATGATATAAAGTTTGTATTTGAATTCTGTACCATGTATTTGGTAACTCAGAATGGGTTGGGTTGACTGGACCTATTCTGGGGGCGTCACAATTTACTACAAGTATTAAATCATTTTTTAATATGTTAACAGAACTAGTGTTATTGCTTGCATTATCTAAACTAATACTCATGATTTTATCTTTAATTTTAAAAGTACAAATAATAGACATAATTTGAGCATATATTGTTTGACCAGTATGAGGTAATTCAAAAAATTCAAATCCTATAATTCTTTTTTGCATTTGCATTTCAGAATCTATCCAATGAGCAGTAATACAAATATAGCTAACTCCGGGTTGATGATCAGCAGACCAAACATCACTTGTTAAATAAATTTTACCGTCAAAATTTTCAAAATATTCAATTAGTTCCTTTTTAGCTTTGTTATATAATTTAATTGAATCACGTTTAGTAGTCATTCTACTTACTTGTTTATATTTCGGTTGCAATGCGCCTTGAATGTAATCGGTACGTCGCACATCGTCAAAGAAATTGAACGGGAGCTCCTTCTCGATTACTAATTTGGCTTGCCACTCTTTCTGTAATATTTGATCATAACTCTAATTGTGACCGAAACGATCAATTTGTGCTTGAGAGCTTTCATCGGTTAGTTTATGCTTTTGCAAACACGAATGGTAGTGTCGTTGTAATGTGTTATTGCCTTTAATGCCAAATAATGAGTTACATATTTTGCATTGAGCTTTTTTAACACCTTCAGCAGCCCACACTTCGATGAAATGTTCCCAAATAGCCGCTGTACGTTTGCTTTGTTCACCGGTAGGACGTGGAAATAACGTACTCGAACCCGCAACGTCACTTCCAGGCAAAATGATATTTGGGTCGTTTTGAATAAATTGCGACATTTGTGGAGTGTTGGAGTCGGAGGGATCCATTGTATTGTAATAATAAAAATGTAATAATAATACAAATTAAAAATTATAATAATAATAATAATTGAAGCTTTGTAAGTGTTAGAGAATCTCAAAATACTAAATAGAGAGATGTGAAAATTGTGAATAGAGAGAATATTGATTAAAATCGAAAGTTGGAGAGAGAATGCAGATTGCAAGATATAGATATGTGAATTGTGAATATTTTGCAGTTAATGAAATGATTTTTATAGAAACAAAATATAACCGTTTGTTAAAAAAAAATTACTGCACACTATTCGTTTGTTTAGAAGCAAAAAAAAAAGCAATTTATTTTTTCTACTTTGTCAGTCAGTAGGTGCCGGTGGAGCAGTTTTCAGCAGAGCAACATTGCCAACAAATGATAAGACAACTCAATTTGCTACTTTTAATTTCTTTTTCTTTTTCCTTTTTTTACATTTTGGTCTCTTTCAAATTTTAATTCATCAAATCAACATGACATCATCCATCCAAATTCTAATTTCGTTCCAAAGTCCAACTATTATGTTAACATTAAATTTTAATTAATTATCTCATGAATATTAAATAAATTAAGTAATATATTATTATTAAAATTTAATCAACTAACTTATTAATATTAAATAAATTAGCTAATATATTAAAAATCAGAAAATATATATATTTGGAGATCATATATAATATATATTAGCTAATATTATCACTAAAATATATATTTAAAAATCTATAATATATATATATATATATATAGGGTCCGTCTCTCTAGCGAATCATAGGGAACGAACTAAAAACGAACCGGCTATAACGACGGTTTTTTCCATCGCTATAACATAGAAAGCCGGTTTTTATACTATAGCGACGGAAAAAACCGTCGTTATAGCCGGTTCGTTTTTAGTTCGCTATCTATGGTTTGCTGGAGAGACTAGCCGTATATATATATATATATATATATATATATATATGTATATATATATATATATATATTTAGAGATCATATATAATTCGGAGGGAGTAAGTCACTAATTTAGCAAGAAGCCAAAAAAATTTGATGGAATTTCTCACTATGACAGACACTATCCATTGATAACAACAATTAGCTTTAAATTGTTAGTAAATACTGTACTAAATAGTAAGCCACTACTCACTAGTCACTAGGCCTGCAAAAGCTAACAGCTAAATGCCTAGCCACTATTTATCCACTAAGCTTATAGTCTGTCTAATAGTAATAGAGGTATGGTTTGAAAATATAGCTGTTAAGTAATTCAATTGAAAAGAGTTGCACAAATGGACTGTTGCACAAGTGGGCTGGACTTGGAAGGCTGGACCGCTGGACCTTGGAGAGATGGGGGGCTGGGGCCAGGCCAGTCCAGGTTGGGCTTTTTGGAAGGTCAGGCCAGGCCAGATATTTGTCAAAAATACATGATCTGATCTTAGCCTTGCAGGCCAGGCCTGACCGATCCAGGTCTTGACCAGGCCAGGCTTTGACCAGGCCGGGCCCAGGCCAGATCAAGGCCAGGCCGCAGGCCATTTGTGCAACTCTAGTGATAGTAGTATGTAAATATATAGTGATAGTAGTCACTTTACCGCTCAAAACTACTAATCAGCGGGTTCAGCCTCGAAGCTTACTGGGGGTTAAATTTGATTTTTATTTATTAAGAATAAAAATTTAAAAAAATGAATTATAAAACTAAATAATACTCAAATATTGTTTATAATAATATTTATGGGTTTGGAATTGGATATTTTGGACAAAAAATTTTGACACTTGGTTTTGGGCTTAATATTTTGCGGGTGAATTTCTTGATGAATATTAACAGTGAAAGGTTCATCACTAATCCCTCGGTTTGAACATTTTTAGGAATATATTCAAATTTTGTACATTTAGTTGTTGTAATCCAGTTACGTATGTTCATGTCTGACAATCAATAAATATTTAAACACTAATTCAACATCAAAACAAGATCAATATACAATATGAATAATCAAGTGTAAATAGCACCAACAATAAACAATCTCAATTAAGCTACTAACAAATAACAAGTAACATACAAAATAAATTACAAAATTTTAAAAAAGTAAAAATAGAATTGAAAACATACTTGAAAAAACTTTTATTTAATGGAGTTTTCTTCATTGTTGGGTTGCAATGTTGCTTTAAGAAGTAAAAAATCCTAATTTTATAAAAGTACAAAAAAAGAAGAATTTATAAATAAATACAAAAATTCTTCAAGCAATTGTTAAATTTGTGAAATTAAAAAACTAAAATTAAAATAACCTAAACACTTGGAGTTGTTATGTGGCGAAATTGGAGACTTGGAGTTGTTGTTGCTTTGATGACTGAATGACTGTTGCTCTGTTGTTAAACCGACTTAATGATAAGTGGGATTTATACTCACGAATCGATTACTTTTCTACTTAAGAAATTGCTTGTTCTTATTACTTTATATTGCTTTTATAAGGTTTTGTTATTATTTTACTTAATATATGTTTTGTCGGTGTTTTCAGGTCATTTTCAATTTTTAGGGGTATAAAGGCCCTTTTTCCAGACCTTGCGCCGCAGCGCCGCTTCCCAGTACAAATCTGGCGCCACAGCGCTAGAAGGCCTCCCAACTTCCCTGCATAGGTAGCGCCGTAGCGCTCATATCCTTCATAAACATGGTGCCGCAGCGCCAAAGCTGACGTTCAAAATATCTGGCCACTCAGCGCCGCAGCGCCTCAATCATGACTAAGTTTGTGTCACAGCGCAACTTAATGACGGTGGACTAAAGCCAACGCTGCAGCGCCACCCAAGGCTAAAAAGCTGGCTCCGCAGCGCCAACTCCTGATTTTAGAAGATATTTTGGAAAATGACCTAGCAGCTGGTGGATGTATATATATATATCATTTGGGCTGCCATTTGGGAGAGTTTTTTAGACTCCTTAGACTTTTTTTCTCTACTTCTTAGTTAAATTGTTTATTATTCTAAGTTTCTCTCTAGAAAATACTATAGAACAAAAAGAAGCTTAGAATACATTTCCTTCACTTTCTTCATTTCTTTAGCTTAGCTTAGTTTGTACATATAGAATAGGGATAGATGGGGATTCCTTGGAGCTTAAGAGCGGCATAGCAACAAGGATTTGAAAGGCGAATTGAAGAGAGTTCATGGGGATTGAAGAAGCTTTGACAGAGTTTATACTTCTCTAGTCTTTCATTTGATTTTGTTATAGGTGTTGTATATGCTGCTATTTTTGTTTAGTTTACTAGCTATGAACTAAATATTGGCTCTAAGATTGTAATGGAACCCTTGTCTATTTGAATTGAATTTCTTTATCTCTTTGGTTGACACCATATGGATTGGTTCAGTATATATGCTTCTTGTGCAATTTGCTAAGAAATTAGTGATTGTTTGGTATTCTATGAGGATTGAAAATGAATCATAGATTAAGACCATTATATGTTGGCATGTGATTGTGAATTGTCTGTTATGGACTGCATGATTTGCCAATAGGATAGGAATATACCTATATGCCATGTGTGACCTAGCAAGAACCTTTGTTTAATTCTGAGTCGCCAAAAATACATGGTACAGAATCCAAATACAAATATTCATATTCCAACTATTACTCTGTCGTGCATAATACAACCACACATAAACTGTGAATAACAATACCCACACTCTTTCTTAATGATACGTTACATAAAAGTACAGTCAATAACTATTTTAGAAATTAAAATCTTTGGAAAATGCTCAAGAAAACCTTCGTACATGGGAGACCATGCTTCTAAGTTATAATAGATATCATAGGACTTGAGAATTAACCTTGGTTGACCCAATAGACCCCAAAGAAGAACGAGAAGATTACTATTCTGTTCATTCCAATGGTGGGTATTTTTTTACCATATAATTATCTCAATTTTCTCAAACTGATGATTATATTCCAACCATACTCCAAGATTATATAGGTAGTACTCATAGATATAATCAGCAAGTGAATGCGCACAACCATGTCTTATAATAACATGAAGTTGTATGTGATTAGACATCTTGTATGATAGTGGCAACATACCCTTCCAAAGTCGGGTTCACCTCACCTAAGTCGGGTCACCAAAATCAACTGTTAAATTACGTATAAAATACGACACACACATCTAAAGTTCTCAATACAATTATATATTGTCATGCTGTTTTATAATGTATTGAGAAATTTCAACAGTCACCGACCATCACTCTAGTCCCTTGTCATCCCCGCTCGACCCAGCTACACTCTTATTACCTGAAAGGAATTGTGAAGCAAAAGGGTGAGCACAAATAGCCTAGTAAAGAATATTATAACTAAAGATAATTAAATTATCAATAGCCTTCATCAGTAATGAATCAGATCTTTAGAACCTTAGCCCTCAACAAGGAAAAATCTGATAGAATACAATAGACAACAAGTTTTATATCAACAACTGCCGCGTAATAAACAATCCATTAGAAGAGTCAAGTAGAACATAATGTCTACTATCTTCTCCATGTTAAAAGTCCACCAACTATATTTTATTCCTGTAACATCAATCAACAGTTCCTTCCCACAATCATGTAAATAGTTCATGATCATAATTATGTTGATTAATTCCTCTTCGCACCCAGGACAAGGATAATTTTCATCACATGTTTTTACCTGAAACATCAAAGATCATGGTTATACCAAATCACAGTTTCTTTACATAATCATGCTAATAAATTCATCTTTTCACTCAAGCCAAAGATATTTATTTGTAACATCAATAATCATGATTATACTAGTCTACATCCTTTAGTCATAATCATGTTAGTCAATTCATCTTTGCACTACGGGCCAAAGATATTCATTAATCAACTGTTCATCTTTGCACTACAGGCCAAAAATATTCATCAATCAACAGTTCATCTTTGCACTATAGGCCAAAGATATTCATCAATCATCAGTTCATCTTTGCACTACGAGCCAAAGATATTCATCAATCAACAGTTTATCTTTGCACTACAGGCCAAAGATATTTATCAATCAACAGTTCATCTTTGCACTACGGGCCAAAGGTAACTTTAACCACAATTTAAGTCTGAGGATTATGTCAATGATATAAGAACTGAATCAAGTGAGATCAAGGACAAATATTAGATATTTATAATTCAATTTATCTAGAGTTCAATAATATCCAAATTATCAACTTGAAGATCAAAACATGGATCCAATTTCAAGAATAAGATTCATAAATCAAAGATAATTTAGACAGAAAAATAAACTAATTTGTATCGTGAATAGTATCCCGTGAATAGTAAATCATGATTAGTACTCGAATGAATAGTACCTCATGAATAGTAACTCATGAATAGTAACTCACGAATAGTAACTCCTGAATAGTAACTAGTGAATAGTACTCGAATGAAGTACCCCAACATAAATAGGTAAAATTTTCATAATAAAGTTCAGACTAATATTCCGGTGAAATTATATTAAATGAAACGCAAAACTCAAGGAATTTCTAATTATTTCAGAAATTATAAAAGCAATACTTACCATAGTAAGTTTAAATTTAGAAATCTGAAATGAAATATTATTACTTACATACTATAGAGTATAGAAGAAAATAATATTCCTTACGAATATTGATTGAAAACAACATCCTTTACGAGAAAAATAATATCTCTTACAAATACGAAAGAAATAATACCCCTTACCTTAATAGGAAAGTAGTTTTGACAGGAATATCGGATATTATGTTGAGAAATTCTTGCACCGTTATCCACACTCAAAATACTCTTATACTCACAAGAAATACGCTTAACATTATAGAGAGAAATTTTTTTGATTCTGATGTGATTTTTATTTCTTAACTAAATACTCTATTTATAGGAAAGTGCTAGCACACCATCTCTGATAATTACACCTATGGATGAATTTCTCAAGCACCTTTGTTTTGACAAAAATGTGCAGCACACCTTATAGGAAATGTGCACCTTTGTCCACCCACGTGTTTATATATATATATATTAAAAATATTTATAATTATTAAAAGAATTCCTAATTTTATTTTTTCTCTTCCACCTCATTTTATTTTATACCATAAATTTATTATAATAATGTTACTATTTAAATTATAAAATTATACAATTATATTATCACATTATACTATTTATAATGTAATATTATAATAATATATTTGAATGAATTATTTTATCGGATAAGATAAAATGCCAACTTTCAACAAATGCCTAGTGGTAAAATTCCTCAATTTATATTAAAATTGGATAAATATTTACTTATCATATTTATCTATAATTTTTATTTTATTCATCAATTATTATTCACAATTAATATTATAGAATCACAATATTGATAACCAGGTCGTTTCCAAGAAAGAGGGGGCTTTCCAATTAAAATTTCTCTTCATTGGCGCGCAATTATATAACCTAACCACTTTCTTCGACAGAACTTTCTAGACTTTGTCAATAATGATTTCTAATAATTTTATTCAAATAATCTGAATTATTGATTTAATAATGTGAAATACTGTGCAGCAGTTATTTTGACAATTATTGAATCAATAATATAAAATATTATACAATTATTGAATCAATAATATAAAATATTATGCAATTATCAATGTAGCAATTATTGAATCAATAATATAAAATATTGAACAGTAATTACTGTAACAATTATTGAATGAGTGACTTCTTACGTAAGAACTAATAATTCGAAATAATGTGCAATACCGTGTGTTACTGTGCAACAACGCGTATTACTGTATTTTTATTACCGGGTATTTCAACAGTTTTAACGGTAAAAGTTTTGCCTTTTTTAAAAAAAATGTTATTTCTGTCGCTTTTGTATATCCGACAGTTATTCTATTGTGGGGTTCACTAATGATTACGCAGTCGTATGAATATTCTCCGACAAAACGAATATTCTCCGACCAAACGAATATTCTCCGACACGACGACTATTTTATGACAACTTGCTTACTTTGTAAAATTTGCACATATAACCCTTAATTTTAACCTTTTATCAATTTAACAATTTACTGAATAGAATAATAATTATAAAAAAATTGAATACTTTTATTTCATACAATTCGGGGTCTTACTAGTAATAGTGAGAATTGGGATAATAAACTACTCATAAGGCTTGAGTACATGAGATCTTGGGATCCATCATTGCTAAAGGAAAGAATGTTAAAATTTAGGTTGGATATATATTCCAAAAAAAAAAAAACAAAAACAAAAAAGGATAATAAGATTGGTCTTGAGTCCCGTCCATACCGTTAATATCCCTTGTTTTTAGACTTTAGCTTTAAGTATTCTAATAGTTTTTTAAATTAAACATAACAATTTTATTTAACAACCCCTCAAATATTTTTTTTAAGTTGACTCCTTGACTAAGGCTGTAAAATGAGCAAACAGTTCGGGCTAGATTCGTACTCGTTCGACTAAAAATTCGACTCGAGCTCGGCTCGAAATATAAATGAGTCAAATATGAGCAAATTTTAAAATTTATAAAGTTATTCGAACCTTCTCAAATTATAATTTTCTATTGATACTCGAAAAGTTCAAATTGCTCTGGCTCGATTCGGGTTCGTGCTCGACTCGGTAGCTAAATGAGCCTTAATCAAACCTTGTTTTATACTCGATATCTTTTTTGAACCAAATCTGAAGCAACTCAATACTCGGCTCGACTCGGTTCATTTACACCCTTATCCTTGACCCCCTAAAATTTTAGTGGAGTCGGGTACCCCTGCTCCATGCTTGGATCTGCCCCTGATCACTTGTCTGTTGAAACGCCTATTTATAAGTAAGGGTATAAATGAGTCGAACCGAAGCAAATATAGAGCTGTTCGAATTCAACTCGAAATAATAAATTCGTACTCGAATTCGAATTATATTTAAAAAATTCTACTTAGATTCGACTCGACTCGAATATTTATTACTCGAATTCGATCCGACTCAGATCGAATTATATTCAAACTACTCGCGAGTTTTAAATTTAAGCTCGAATTCGAGCCTCCACATAATAACTAGTTTTATAATAAATATAATTATAAATTGAATTTGTTATTTTACTTAGAAATGAAAAAATATAATTACTATTGCACTTTACAAATATAAAATCACAATTAAAATTAAAATTAAAAACAAAACAAAATAATAAAAAATTATCCTAATTTGATTTAAATTTGTATATATTATAAGAGAATGTATCGAGCATCTAATCGAATCTGTATCAATCGAGTATATATCGAATCATTTGAATCTTAAACAAGTCGAGTATAAAATTGCTCAAATTTATTCATATTTTTATTTGAACTATTTTTAATGCTCAGATTTGAATCATATTATTAACGACTTCGAGTTCTGGCTCATATTTTTTCAAGTGAAGTCCCGAATCGAATCGAATTATTTGGCTCGTTTATAGTCTTATTTATTTATAAGGGTGAATTATCCGATTGAAATACAAGGGACACTCAAATTCACCAAAACTTTTTATTGATGGATATCAAACCCGCTATTTTATTCCTTTTTTGGATGATTGTAATCGAAACCCTTGCGAGCTCCAATCAAGTGGATACCTCTCTTTTAATTGGTAAGCTTTCATGAAAATTTTCTTTATTTCTTGATGAAGATGTTTGATATTTATGAAATTGATGTTTGTGAGTAGCTGTATTATTTACAGTAAGATATAATTGTAGGATGAAAGCGACAGCCGCATTCAATTTTCCAGCTTTTATTTCCTCCGGTTGGTTATCCTTTTTTTGACGGTTGATAACATGAGTTGGATCTGCCAACTTCGGCGTCATTCAATTTTAAGAAAAACTGTACCACACTTATTGGCTGATGTATGTTTACGTGCTTGGATTTCTTCTAATGAAAATATAGTCTAGTCTAACTTCTCCTAATAACCTTTGACTCATGACTTTCGGCTTCATGATAAGATAAGATAATCAATAAATGCAGGCGTGCCAATATTTGAAATATATTTCGTGCATCCCCGAATCTTATTATTTTCGCATATAATTTTAATATTTTTATATAATCTTCTATCACAAGAAAATAGAGTGAATCTTATATTTATGTGAGCGGAACACATGTAAAAATATTAAAATTACATGTGCAAGTATCATTCTCTTTCCTTAATTTCTGAAAAATTAAGGTCTATTGTAAAGATCTTTTGAATAACTTCAATTCATATTTATATCTTAACTATTAATTATTTAAAATATCTCTCAATACAAAAATATAAACGATTAAGATATATTAAAAGACGTACTATTAACATGCATTAAAAATTCATCAAACACAACCGTAATTTATTTGATTTTTGCTGGATAACTTTATGTACGACTTTTTCCTTATGATGCTCAGGCAATCCCCAAAGCTAACTAACTTATCCCACACGACACACCTTACCTTATCAAACACGTATATGATTGATAGCCACTACACAAGTATACAATTACAACAATGCTATTATTACATAAAAACTTACACATAATACTCACATATATACATATATATACTGTAGGATTTCGCTTGATATGCGGAATCCACAATATTTTTATATGTATATATAAATATTATGTATAATTTTTTATGTGATAGTATCATTATTTATACAACTAACTCAACTGCGTGTATATATATATAATAAAGAGTGGAATAAAATAATTGCTCCCAATAATTAGTTGATATGGAAGCAACCCCTATATATATATATATATATATATATATATATATATATATATATATATATATATGGTCGAGTTTCAGGTCAGCCTTAGTTGGTCCCACTATCTTAACTAACAGATCTATGACCAACTTAATGACTCATTTAACAGATTTATGATCAAATTAATGTATATTATGCTCTTACTTTGACTTGCGGCTATTGAAGATGGAACAGATGATTAAAATATCAAACTTAAAAAATATTTTTTAAATTTGATATTTTTCAAACTTAAGTACACTTGCCCGTTATCCACTCCGCCGACGCCTTGTGAACTATTTCTTTTGTCCTTTAATATCAGATTTTTTAAAGTTGTGCACAAAATTATATAACATTAAATATAATATCAAATATCTATATTATTCTTATATTAAAAAAAAGATTATTATTTATTGGACAAAAAATAATAAGAGAACCAAAATTATATTTAATACTTGGGGTAATATTAAAAACTAAGCAATTAATGCTTACTTAGAAATCTAAAACATCATATATTAAGAGACAAAAAAATTTCTCTATAACGTCTTATATTAAGGGACGGAGGGAGTATGTGACGCCCCCCAGAATAGGTCCAGTCAACCCAACCCATTCTGAGTCGCCAAATACATGGTACATAATTCAAATACAAACTTTTATATCACACGGTCGTGCAAAATACGACCACACAACTGTGAGTGTCAATACAAATCGTATATAATACGAAATATCAACATTCAAATTCATTATTTATTTATTACAATTATTATCCCAGTATTTTACAAAAATAGCGAGAACTACTACTGCTCTAACTCGAACCATCACTCTGTTCCCCGACTAGTTCCTAGCAAAATTTTAATTTTTTGAAGAGAACAATAGATGAAAATGGTGAGCTCAACTAGCCTAGTAAAAAATATTATGACTAAGATAATGGAAAATAAATTATCGTTGGCCTTCAATAAATCAGATAAAATATAATGGACAACTAATTTTAGATCAATATTCGCAGCGGAAATAACAATTCATTAGAAGAGTTAAGTAGAGAATGAAGTCTACTATCTTCTATGATTTAAAAGTTCATCATCAATATTTTATCCCTGTAACATCAATCAATATACATCTCAAATCAATATTCATCTTTGCACTACAGGCCAAAGATATTCATTTGTATCATCAGTGGTCATGTTCATCTCAACACCTGTCATCTTTGCACTACGGCCAAAGATATTCATTCATCTTTGCTTTACAGGCCAAAGATATTCAATTATATCACCTTTTAGGACTGAGAATGATGAAAAATATTTTAAAGAACGAATTCAGTGGAATAAAAGACAAAGATTAAGTATTCGTATTTTAGTTTATCCAATTCAAAAATACTTTGTAATAATCAATTGTGGAACAAAATTCAAGAATAATGCTCAAAATTTAGATCCAACCAAAGATAGTAACCATAACAGACAATTTGGACAAATAGCAGAAAATTTATTTTTTTCGTGAATAGCGCCGTATACGTAAATAGTAACTCCGACGAAAAAAGTAAGAATTTCATAACAAAATTCATGCCAATATTTCGGTATAATGATATTGAAAAGAATAACATCATTTACGAAAGAAAATAACATCCCTTATCCTCAAAAGAATAGTACTTCTGAATGAAATATCGGATATAATACCGAAGAAAACTTGCACTGAATAGTAACACTCAAAGTATCTAAATACTCACAAAAATACGCTCGATATTATAGAGAGAGAAAACTTCTGATTCTGGTGTGATTTTCAATTCTAACCTAAGCACCCTATTTATAGAAAAAGCTTCGAATGTCAAAGTAGACTAAATTAATAAAAATAATATTATTACGAGGTATTTTTGAATTGGATATACTAAAATACGAATCATTAGTCTTTGTCTTTTATCTCACTGGATTTATTTTTTAAAAAATATTTTTCATCATTCTCAGTCCTAAAAGGTGATGTAACTGAATATCTTTGGCCTGTAGAGCAAAGATGAATGATTACTTGATGAATATCTTTGGCCTGTAGAGCAAAGATGAATGATTACCTGATGAATATCTTTGGCCTGTAATGCAAAGATGACAGGTGTTGAGATGAAATTGACGTACGTACCTGGTATGTCGAAAAGGTGAGGATATCTCGCTTTCATTTCTAATTTCAACTCTCATGTTATTTTCTCAATTGCATGATTTCTCCACAAAATTTTAACTTGAGGTATAATTTTCAAGCGTAGGACATGCTCCTTCCTATCCAAGATCTTGACAGGTATCTCCTCATACGTTAAATCTTCGGCTATCTTGTAAGACCCCCCCACCTTTTATGAATAAAGATTTAATTTTCTTTATATATTATTTCGAAACAGTAAGGTGTTGTTTTGATAAATATGAAAGTTATGGGTGAAATGTACAAATATTTTTAAAATGAGCAAGTGGTTATAAAATATTTTTGTTGTCGGGAAATATTCGTTTGGTCGTGGAATATTCTTGTTGTCGGAGAATATTCGTACGACGGCGCAGCTATTTGTGGGCCCCCACAATGGAATAACTGTCGGATATCGAAAGCGACAGAAATAATTTTTTTACAAAATAACGGCGTGGTTATTACCGTTAGTACTGTTGAAATACCCGGTGGTTAAAATACAGTGATACGCGGTGTTGCACAGTAGCACACGGTATCGCACAATATTTTGAATTATTGAGTCTTACGTGAGAAGCCATTACTCAATAATTGTTACAGTAATTACTGTTCAATATTTTATATTATTGACTCAATAATTGCTACGTTGATATTTTATATTATTGACTCAATAATTGTTACATTGATATTTTATTGACTCAAAAATTTCTACGTTGCCATTTTATATGATTGATTTAATAATGGCTACAGTTGATATTTTGGTATTATTGATTCAATAATTGTCACTGCACAGTATTTCACATTATCAACTCAATAATTCATATTATTTGAATAATATTATTAGATAGCATTATTGACAATGTCTAAGGAAGTTCTGTCTAAGAGGGGTTATTTAATTGCGCGCCAGTAAGGAGAAGTCCTTATCGGAAGGCCCCCTCTTTTCTGGGAACGATCTGGTTGTCAATATTGTAATTCTATAATATTATTTGTGAATAATTAATTTTTGATTTATATAATAAGGAAATATTTATTTTGTGAATATTAAAGAAGGAATTAGCACTGATGTGTTTTTATAAGTATTTTGGTATGGAAAATCATCTGGTTGTGAATTTCGGATAATTTATGTTTGAAATTTGGAAAAACTTTCTTCTGCAAAGTTGTAGAGAATTAAATTTTCTATGGAAGGACATAAAATTTGTATTTTTCTGACAAAGGGGCTATTTGTTATGAATTATTGAAATTTCAGAAAATAAATATTATTTAATGGGTGGGCCCCACTTTTGTTGAAAATCTGAATTTTGAAAAGCCGCCAGGCGGCGGAATTTTTAAAAAAAATAATATTATTTTATTATTTTAGTCTCCTTTGGCATCCTAAGCTTTTCCTATAAATAGGGTGCTTAGGTTAGAATTGAAAATCACACCAGAATCAGAAGTTTTCTCTCTCTATAATATCGAGCGTATTTTTGTGAGTATTTCAATACTTTGAGTGTTGCTATTCAGTGCAAGTTACCTCCGGTATTATATCCGATATTCCAGTCAGAAGTATCGTTCTTTTGAGGTAAGGGATGTTATTTCTTTCGTAAATGATGTTATTCTTTTCAATATCATTATACCAAAATATTGTCATGAATTTTGTTATGAAATTCTTACTTTTTCCGTCGGGGTTACTATTCACGTATACGGCACTATTCACGAAAAAATTAAATTTTCTTCTATTTGTCCAAATTGCTTGTTAAGGTTACTATCTTTGATTGTATCCAAGTTTTGAGCTCTATTCTTGAATTTTGTTCCATAATTGATTATTACGAGGTATTTTTGAATTGGATATACTAAAATACGAATCCTTAGTCTTTGTCTTTTATCTCACTGGATTCATTTTTTTAAAATATTTTTCATCATCCTCAGTCCTAAAAGGTGATGTAACTGAATATCTTTGGCCTGTAGAGCAAAGATGAATGATTACTTGATGAATATCTTTGGCCTGTAGAGCAAAGATGAATGATTACCTGATGAATATCTTTGGCCTGTAGTGCAAAGATGACAGGTGTTGAGATGAATATGACCACTGATGATACAAATGAATATCTTTGGCCTGTAGTGCAAAGATGAATATTTGATTCGAGATGTATATTGATTGATGTTACAGGGATAAAATATTGATGATGGACTTTTAAATCATAGAAGATAGTAGACTTCATTCTCTGCTTAACTCTTCTAATAATTTGTTATTTTCGCTGCGAATATTGATCTAAGATTGGTTGTCCATTATATTTTATCTGATTTATTGAAGGTTAACGATAATTTATTTTTCATTATCTTAGTCATAATATTCTTTACTGAGCTAGTTGAGCTCACCCTTTTCATCTGTTGTCCTCTTCAGGAAATGAGAATGTCGCAGGGACTAGTCGGGGGACAGAGTAATGGTCCGAGTTAGAGCAGTAGTAGTCCTCACTATTTCTGATAAATAGTGTGATAATAATTGTAATGAGGACTTAGTTTGAATATTAATATTTTCTACATATTTGTATTGACACTCACAGTTGTGTGGTCGTATTTTGCACGACCGTATGATATAAAATTTGTATTTGAATTCTGTACCATGTATTTGGCGACTCAGAATGGGTTGGGTTGACTGGACCTATTCTGGGGGCATCACATATCTCGTCTGGTTCTAACTCAATAATGCGGTTTGGATCTTTCACATATTTTCGTAGCACGAATATGTGAAAAACGTTATGAACACGAGACATGCTTGGAGGTAAAGCGAGTCTATAGGCCACCTTTTCTACTCGGTCAAGGATCTCAAATGGACCAATGAATCGTGAATTGAGCTTTCTTCTCTTCCCAAACCTCGTAACTCCTTTTCACGGAGCAACATGTAATAACACATGGTCCCCAACATTAAATTCCATATCCTTTCGATGAAGATCCGCATAACTCTTTTGTTGATCTTGTGCTATTTGTATACGTTGTCAGATTATTTGGATCTTTTTCGTAGTCATACGTACTAACTCCGGTCCCAACAATGTTACTTCACCCACCTCATTCCAACATACTAGAGAACGACACTTTCTCCCATACAACGCTTCGAATGGAGCTACGCCTATACTTGCTTGATAACTGTTGTTATAGGAGAATTCCACCAATGGTAAGTACTTATCCCAACTCCCTTTGAAGTCTAGAACACAGAGTCTCAATAGATCTTCAAGAATTTGAATAGTCCTTTCTGATTGTCCGTCCGTTTGAGGATGATAAGCCGAACTGAATCGTAAATCCGTGCCCATAGCTTTCTGCAAACTGATCCAAAATCGTGAAGTAAATATGGGATCAAGATCCGAAACTATGGATACTGGCATGCCATGCAATCTCACAATCTCATTCACGTACATATGAACCAGACGTTCAAGGAAATAAGTCTCTCGTATCGACAAGAAATGAGCAGACTTGGTTAATCTATCAACAATAATCTAAATCGCATCTATGCCTTGAGAAACCTTGAGAAGACCCGTAACGAAATTCATCGTAATGTGTTCCCACTTCTATTTTGGAATCTCAAGTGATTGCAATGGACCCTTCGGTACTTGATGCTCCGCCTTTACATGTTGACACGTTAAACATCTCGAAATAAATTTCGCGATCTCTCTTTTCATATTGCCCCACCAAAATGTATGTCGAAGATCACGATACATTTTGGTACTCCCAGGATGGATTACAAACGGTGTGTTGTGTGCCTCCATCATTATTCTATACTTCAAGTCAGAATCGTTAAGAACACAAAGTCTGGAGTTGACTCGAAGTATTCCCTCTTCATCGATTCTTGGTTCTGGAATGGCACCTTCTTGCACCTTCTTCTTCATCTTCATCAGCTCCGGATCCGTAGCTTGAGCAGCTTTAACTTTATCAATCAAAACAGGTTCTACGCGTATACTTGACATCATCGCACTTGTTCCCACATATGATCTTCTACTCAATGCGTCAGCTACCACGTTCGCTTTTTCAGGATGGTATTGGATGGTATGATCGTAATCTTTCAACAACTCAAGCCAACGTCGTTGCCGCATGTTGAGTTCCTTCTAAGTGAAGAAATATTTAAGGCTCTTATGATCCGTATAAATTTCAACTTTCTCTCCGTATAGGTAATGTCTCCAGATCTTCAACGCGAAAATGACTGCTGCCAACTCTAGATCATGAGTAGGATAATTCCTCTCATATTCTTTGAGTTGTCGCGAGGCATAGGCTATGACTTTTCCATGTTGCATGAAAACACATCCTCACCCTTTGCCCGAAGCATCGCTGTAGATAACAAATCCATCCGAACCAGATGGTATTGTCAGAACAGGTGCCGAGATAAGTCTTCTCTTGAGCTCTTGGAAGCTCTTTTCCCATTCCTCGCTCCAAACGAATTTTGTATCTTTCCGAGTCAACTGAGTTAATGGAGTAGCAATTCGAGAAAATTCCTCTACGAACCTCCGATAATAACCAGTTAAGCCCAGAAAGCTTCGAACTTCGGTCACTGACTTAGGTTGCTCCCAGATTTGTATTGCTTCAATCTTCGTCGGGTCAACAGATACTCCACGTTTCGATACCACGTGCCCAAGGAATGCTACTTTCTCAAGTCAGAACTCGCATTTCTTCAGCTTGGCATATAGTTTGTTCTCACAAAGCTTTTGAAGTACCAACTTCAAGTGGTGCTCATGATCTTCACAGCTTTTAGAATAGATAAGGATGTCATCAATAAAGACAACAACGAACTGATCTAAATACTCCTTGAATACACGGTTCATCATATCCATGAAAGCAGCAGGAGCATTAGTCAATCCAAAAGACATGACTAAGAACTCATAATGCCCGTACCGAGTTCTGAAAGCAGTCTTTGGAATATCCTCAGTTTTGATCTTCAGCTGATGATATCCAGAACGAAGATCGATCTTTGAAAAGAATTGTGCTCCTTGCAACTGGTCGAACAGGTTATCAATACGAGGTAACGGATACCTATTCTTGATGGTGACATGGTTCAACTCCCGATAGTCAATACAAAGTCGCATACTCCCGTCTTTCTTCTTTACGAATAAAACAGGAGCACCCCAAGGAGACGTATTAGGACGAATAAAATCGATGTCTAACAACTCCTGTAGTTGGACCTTTAACTCCTGAAGTTCAATAGGAGCCATTCGATATGGGATTTTAGAAATGGGTTTTGTACCGGGTTCAAGGTCAATGAAGAATTCAACTTCACGTTCTGGGGGTAGACCGGGAAGTTCTTCGGGAAATACATCAGAAAACTCATTAACAACGAAAATATCATTCAAACCTAATGTATTCTGGTTTAGATCAGTGACATGAGCTAAGAAAGCTTGACATCCGTTTTTCAATAACGAATAGCTTTATAACTTGAAATGATATTGACTGATTTTAGTGGTTTGGTGGTTTGGATTCGCACAACAGGTTGATTAGGAATATGAAAACTAACAACCTTACGAAAATAATCAATTTTGGCATGGTAAGTGGTTAACCAGTCAATTCCTAAAATCACGTCAAATGCAAGTATTTTCAAAGATATAAGATCAACAGGTAAGGTAAGGGTACCAATCTGAATCAAGCAAGATTTGTAAACTGTAGATGTAACGAAGGTTTCTCCTAACGGAGTTTCAACAGATAAGTCAAAGTCTAATTTATTAGAAGTCAAGTTCAAACGTTGAGCACAAGCAGGCGAAATAAAGGAATGGGTAGCACCGATATCTAACAAGGTGTAAACTTCGCAAGAGTTTATGATTAACTTACCCGTAATCACCTCGTGTGGATTCCTCGTGTTTTGGGCTGTCACGACAAACGCTCTTCCAGGAATCACCGACTTTGACTTGTCTGAAACCGCCTTTGAAATCACCACCCCCGCTGGATTTGGTTTCGCAACAGAACAATCTCGAGCTATATGTCATTCTTTTCCACAGTTATAGAATGCATTGAATTGTTGTGGGCAGTTTGGGCTGATGCGTCCCTCTTTTTCGCATTTATAGCATACGACTGGTGGTCGTTCTCCTCTCCTAGAAACAGTTGATGCTGGTGCTGATGTTGACGTCTTCACGTTCTCGTTGTTGTACCTTCTCTTCTTGAAATCTCCTTCCGATTTACTTTTTCTACTATCATGGCCACGATTACCACCGGAGTGGTTACCGCTTCTGTCATACTTTTCTCCTCGCTGGTTGTCATTGCTCCGATGACTGCTGCCACCGGTACGACCTTGGTTGTGGTCCCTCGGTTGAACATAATCATTATCTCGTTCTAACAACTGAGCCCTGTTTACTACATCCGAATATAGAGAAAATTTATGAGAAATGAGGTATTGACGTATTTCGGGTTTCAAATCTCTTAGAAACATCCGCGTCATACATTCCTCATTCTCCACTAAATGAGGTGCAAACTTGGACAGCTCCGCGAACTTAGCCTCGTACTGGGATACCGTCATGTTGTTTTGCTCGAGTCTGATAAACTCTACCTCCTTCATATGACGAATACTTTCAGGAAAATACTTGTCATTGAACAGTTTCTGGAACAGTTTCTGGAACGCTTCCCAAGATATCTTGAGTGCGACAGGCTGGGTACGCTTCACGGATTCTCACCAGTAATCTGTCTCTCCACGGAACATAAACATAGCGAATGGAACCTTCTGTTCCTCCGTGCATCCCAATACATCAAATATCTTGGTAATTTATTTAATCCACGTCTTTGCCTTGATTGAATCCGGCTTTCCCTGAAATTCTGCTGGTCCCAACTCTTTGAACTGCTTGGCAGTGACAAACCGCGAGTTGTTATTATCTCCACCTGTATTTTGCACACGAGTTTCCCTCGTCTGGTTTTGCATGAACTGCAAAAAACTTCTAAACATCTCATTGTTTATCGTCTGATCAGCGTTGTTTTCAAGATGAACATTGTCGTCTTGTTGCACGTTCTCCTGGTTGGTGATTATAGGTGTCTCCACGGTCTCATTCACTTCGTTGTTAACATTCTCAGCTTCCATTCTCAAACACTGCCATAAAATAAGGGTTAATTAAACAAATTAACATATCACATATTAACCCTATGCTCCGACTGACCAATTAAATATCACATAAGCTTAGGTAGGACATACTAGCGAAGGATTTACTCGTCTCTCCCCTCCTAGTTCTATTCCCCGATCTTCGCCAGAGATCATATCCCTAAGCTCTGAAACCAACTGTGATGCCCCCCAGAATAGGTCCAGTCAACCCAACCCATTCTGAGTCGCCAAATACATGGTACAGAATTCAAATACAAACTTTTATATCACACGGTCGTGCAAAATACGACCACACAACTGTGAGTGTCAATACAAATCGTATATAATACGAAATATCAACATTCAAATTCATTCTTTATTTATTACAATTATTATCTCACTATTTTACAAAAATAGTGAGGACAACTACTGCTCTAACTCGAACCATCACTCTGTTCCCCGACTAGTTCCTGCAAAATTTTTATTTCTTGAAGAGAACAATAGATGAAAAGGGTAAGCTTAACTAGCCCAGTAAAGAATATTATGACTAAGATAATGGAAAATAAATTATCGTTAGCCTTTAATAAATCAGATAAAATATAATGGACAACCAATTTTAGATCAATATTCGCAGCGAAAATAACAATTCATTAGAAGAGTTAAGTAGAGTATGAAGTCTACTATCTTCTATGATTTAAAAGTCCATCATCAATATTTTATCCCTGTAACATCAATCAATATACATCTCGAATCAATATTCATCTTTGCACTATAGGCCAAAGATATTCATTTGTATCATCAGTGGTCATGTTCATCTCAACACCTGTCATCTTTGCACTACGGCCAAAGATATTCATCAGATAATCATTCATCTTTGCTCTACAGGCCAAAGATATTCAATTATATCACCTTTTAGGACTAAGGATGATGAAAAATATTTTAAAAAACGAATCCAGTGGGATAAAAGACAAAGATTAAGTATTCGTATTTTAGTTTATCCAATTCAAAAATACTTTGTAATAATCAATTGTGGAGCAAAATTCAAGAATAAAGCTCAAAACTTAGATCCAACCAAAGATAGTAACCATAACAGACAATTTGAACAAGTAGAAGAAAATTTAATTTTTGCGTGAATAGTGCCGTATACGTGAATAGTGCCGTAGTAACCCCGACGGAAAAGGTAAGAATTTCATAACAAAATCCATGCCAATATTTCGGTATAATGATATTGAAAAGAATAACATCATTTACGAAAGAAAATAACATCCCTTACCTCAAAAGAATAGTACTTCTGACTGGAATATCGGATATAATACCAAAGGAAACTTGCACTGAATAGTAACACTCAAAGTATCTAAATACTCACAAAAATACGCTCGATATTATAGAGAGAGAAAACTTCTGATTCTGGTGTGATTTTTAATTCTAACCTAAGCACCCTATTTATAGGAAAAGTTTAGGATGCCAAAGTAGACTAAATTAATAAAATAATATTTTTTTTAAAAAAATTCCGCCGCCGGCTGCTTTCAAAAAAATCAAATTTTTTTTTTAACAAAACAACAAAAGTGGGGCCCACCCATTAAAAAAATATTTATTTTCCGAAACTTCAATAATTCATAATAAATAGCCATTTTATTAGAAAAATACAAATTCTATGTCCTTTCCATAGGAAATTTAATTCTCTACAACTTTGTAGAAGGAAGTTTTTCAAATTCCAAACATAAATTATCCGAAATTCATAAACGGATGATTTTTCCCACCAAAATACTGATAAAAACACATCAGCACTTATTCCTTCTTTTATATCTACAAAATAAATATTTTTTTATCATATAAATCAATAATTAATTATTCACAAATAATATTACAGAACTACAATATTGACAACCAGGTCGTTCCCAGGAAAGAGGGGGTCTTCCGATAAGGACTTCTCCTTACTGGCGCGCAATTAAATAACCCCTCCTAGACAGAACTTTCTTAGACATTGTCAATAATGCTATCTAATAATATTATTCAAATACTATGAATTATTGAGTTGATAATGTGAAATACTGTGCAGTGACAATTATTGAATCAATAATACAAAATATCAACTGTAGCCATTATTGAATCAATCATATAAAATAGCAACGTAGCAATTATTGATATATAATATCAACGTAGCAATTATTGAATCAATAAAATATCATGTAATTATTGAATTAATAATATAAAATATTGAACAGTAATTACTATAACAATAATTGAGTAAGTGCCTTCTTACGTAAGAATCAATAATTCAAAATACTGTGTAATACTGTGTGCTACTGTGCAACACCGCGTATTACTGTATTTTAACCACCGGGTATTTCAACAGTACTAACGGTAACAACTACGCCGTTATTTATAAAAAGATTATTTCTGTCGCTTTCTATATCCGACATTTATTCCGTCGTGCGGTCCACAAATAGCTGCGCCGTCGTACGAATATTTCACGACCAAACGAATATTCTCCGACAACAATGAATATTTTATAACCACTTGCTTATTTTAAAATATTTGCACATTTCACCCATAACTTTTCATATTTATCAAATCAACACCTTACTATTTCGAAATAATATATAAAAAAATTAAATCTTTATTCATAAAAATTGGGGTCTTACAGGGTACTTCCCTATTTTTCTCTCTATGCTACTCTTTAAATTATACAAAAGTAAAGATCTTATTTATTAAGCAATTTATTATATTTTAGTAAGGATTTTAATTTTTTTTTGTATGTTTCAGATCGAGTATTTTCTTTTATATTTTATATTTTACATATTAAATATTTTATTTTTTTATTCTGTATAATGCCGTTGTGTTCTTATATGATATTCTACTATATACAGTTGAATCTTCTATCTACTCAAATAATGATGATGGTGCTGAAAGAATAAGTAAACTAGTACTAATCGGCCAAATGACAAATCAAATTAATCTGGCCAAAGAGATAAAATCGGCATGTACCAGCAGGACATTGAGGCGAGACTAGAGAACAAGTCTGCAATCAATTTAAAAAGAAACCCTTATTCAACTTAATTAATTAATTAATGATAGTTTTTGGCTACAAGGCAAAGAGCATGTTTCTTGTGCATTGAAATCCCAGGCAACACTTGATCAGTATCTACGTCTTCCTTAGTAATTCCAGCAGGCAGTTCCCATTCAAACGAGTATAAAAGATTGGAAAGAACAAGCTCCATGGTTGTAACCCCCATGTGCATTCCGGGGCAAATTCTGCGACCAGCTCCAAACGGAATGAGCTCGAAATCTTGTCCCTTGAAATCGATAGGAGTCTCCAAAAATCTGTCGGGAAGAAACTCCTCTGGATGTTCCCAAACTGCAGGATCCCTCCCAATGGCCCATGCATTCACATAAACGATAGTTTTGGCCTCAATTTCATATCCATCTATCACACTCCTTTCCAATGTTTCTCGCGGAATCAAAAGCGGAACAATGGGATGCAATCTCAGTCCCTCTTTGATCACTGCCTTGAGATATGGTAGCTCTATATTTTGAAGATCCTCTTCATCTATTCTCTCTTTTTTACCAATCGATTTCCTCACTTCTTCTTGAGCTTTCTTCATCACTCTCGGATTCTTTATTAAGCAAGTCATGATCCAATTTATTGTGCCTGCGGTTGTTTCTGTTCCCGCAAGAAATATATTCTGCAAGACAATTGATGAAAACCATAAGTATTTAATTTAGCAAGAAAAAAAGAAAAAGAAAACCATAAGTACAAAAAAAGAGAGCATATATAATATATATACCATTAAAATTGCTTTGATGTTATCGAGAGTGAAATCAAGTTGAGCATCCCCTCTAAACTGAAGTAAGATGTCTATGACATCACCATGCATGGAGCTTGGCCTATCTGGGCTGAGGTGCTCGTCTATTAGTTCTTGGTAGAACAAATCCATGTCCTTGTAAATTCTTTCCAGGCGAGCAATCGATCCAGTGAATTTATCAAGCCAGCCCATTAGAGGAAAATGGTCCGAAAAGTAGAAGTTAGCCATTACAACCTGGCATTCCTGCATAAGCCCTTGAAATCTTTTCTTGTAGACTTGATCAAATTTCTTACCAAAAGCAACCCTACAGATTATAGTGCTGGCGAGAGTCATCAGTGTTTCGGTCAAATTTATAATCTCGGATGATTCCGATATTCCTTTGATCATCTGAAAAACTTCGTCCTCTCGAATAGGCCGAAAGGAATGGACTTTGTTGTTGCTAAACAGATGAAGGGTCACAATTTTTCTCATTTCCCTCCAGTACTCATTGTATGGTGATAAGACCACATCGGATCCATTGTAAGACAACTTCTTGAATCCAAGCAATGTGGGCCTGCTACAAAATGCGAGGTCATGGGTTCTCATAACCTCTTTGGCCATTCTCGGTGAAGAAATAACTAGAGCTGGCCGGAAACCAAGCCGTAGGGACATGATGGGCCCATATTTCTTAGAAAGAAGACATAGTTGGCGTGCAAGGTTGGAGATATCAAGCTGGTGCAAGTTTCCGATGAAGGGAAGTCTCGGTGGACCGGGCGGATATTGGGCTTGTTCTGATCCATCTTTACGGAGGAGTTTAGTAGGAAGAAGAAATAGGAGGGATATTAGTGGGAGAGACAGAAGAAAGAGAAGAACCAAGGCCATTCACAACTATTCAACTCAAAACTCTGACTTTTGTTTCGTGCAAAAATGGTGTAAACAATTGGTCACTAAATAAGACTTCGACATCCGTACATTGTAGTGCATTTGGAGCGAAACTCATTGTTACGTGTCATTTATCTACTCGTTCTTTAATCCATAAAGAAACTTGTGATCCTCTCTGTCCTGAGACTCTTGGGACAAATTTAAAGAAGGAATAAAACCAAATATGAGTTGGTTTTTATTTATAAAATTTGATTATAATTTTATTTAAAAATTAAAATTTATTTTTAATATAAGTCGTGGGAGTTAAAATTATATAATTATGGTCAATACATATTTGAAATTTCAAGCTTATTATTATTATGATCTAATTAAATAAATTATTTATAATATTTAATTTCTTTATTCTTTCATTTTTATTTTTAATATTTTATACATTCTTTTCCTCTCTAAAATTTTTATACATTTACTTCATCTAAAAATTCTTTTATACTCAATCTTTTTTATATATAATTTTTTTCTCTCTAAAAATTTTATACTATCTTTCTCACCAGTCCATTTTAAGGGTTCACCCCCTTATTTTTACATACCATTCTCACTCTTTTTAGTAACGAACTGGACGACGATTCGATCCGTCCTTATATCAGAGAACCGTCGTCTTAATTTTTAACGACGAATAACATATAAGACGGATCGAACAAATAGTGACGGACCGAATTATCGTCCGATCCATAATTCATGACTAAAAAAGATATACAAAGTGTGTAGGATCAAATGAGATGCTCTTCATTCTTTCAATTTTTTTCAAATTTTTAAATAATTTATCTCACTTAATTTTTTATTGTGTTACGTACCTACCTAACTAGGACGATGTGCTTGTCCTGGAGCCACCTACCTAGCTAGGCTAGCTAGCAGACTTTTAATGTTGGTAATCATCAAAAACTTTAATCCAAATGTTTTAAATTATAACTTCTTTTCACTCTAGTAAATCTTATAACCAAGATTTTCAGAACTGCAACGTTTATCGGACCGAAAAAAATTATGTGAGGAAGGATTATTAGTTTAATTTGTAATCGAATTTAATCTATAAAAATATATATTATTAATAATTAATAAAAATTTTAAAAATTTTATTTTTTATGAACTAAAATATAATAAAGATGAATTCAATATTAATAAAAGTGATTAATTTTTATATTAAATTTGTTTTAATAAAATAATAAATAAATTAAAAATCGGATCAATTGAGTCAATTAACCGAGTTTACCGGTTGGATCAGTAGTTAACGGGTTAACTTGAGTTTTGATCAAAATCAGGTCATTAGTTCAAATCTGTGACGACCCCATAATAGATCCAGTCAACTCAATCCATTCTGAATCGTCAAATACATGGTACAGAATTCAAATACAAACTCTTATATCACACGGTCGTGTAAAATACGATCACACCACTGTGAGTGTCAATACAAATATGTAAAAAATATTAACATTCAAACTAAGTCCTCATTACAATTATTATCACACTATTTATTAAAAATAATGAGGTCTACTACTGCTCTAACTCGGACCATCACTCTGTCCCCCGACTAGTTTCTGCGACATTCTCATTTCTTGAATAGAACAATAGATGAAAAGGATGAGCTCAACTAGCCCAGTAAACAATATTATGACTAAGATAATGAAAAATAAATTATCGTTAGTCTTCAACAATTCAGATAAAATATTATTGACAACAAATTTTAGATCAATATTCGCAGTGAAAATAACAATTCATTAGAAGAGTTAAGTATATAATGAAGTCTACTATCTTCTATGATTTAAAAGTTCATCATCAATATTTTATCCCTATAACATTAATCAATATACATCTCAAATTAAATATTTATCCTTGCACTACAGGCCAAAGATATTTATTTGTATCATCAGTTGATCATGTTCATCTCAACATCTGTTAATCTTTGCACTATGGGTCAAAGATATTCATCAGATAATCATTCATCTTTGCTCTACAGGCCAAAGATATTCAGTTATATCACCATTTAAGACTGAGAATGATGAAAAATATTTTAAACAACGAATCCAGTGAGATAAAGGACAAAGATTAAGGATTCGTATTTTAGTTTATCCAATTTAAAAATACTTCTTAATAATCAATTGTGGAGCAAAATTCAAGAATAAAGCTCAAATCTTAGATCCAATCAAAGATAGGAACCTTAACAAGCAACTTAGACAAATAGAAAAAATTTAATTTTTGCGTGAATAGTGCCGTATACGTGAATAGTAACTCCGACGTAAAAAGTAAGAATTTCATAATAAAATTCATGTCAATATTTTGATATAATGATATTGAAAAGAATAACATTATTTACGAAAGAAAATAACATCCCTTACGAAAAAATTAATATCCTTTACCTCAAAAGAACAGTACTTTTGACTAAAATTTCAGGTATAATGCTGAAGAAAACTTGCACTGAATAACAACACTCAAAATATTTAAATACTCACAAAAATACGCTCGATATTATAGAGAGAGAAAACTTCTGATTCTGGTGTGATTTTCAATTCTAAACTAAGCATTCTAGTTATAGGAGAATGAAAGGGTATTATTTGAATAAAAATCACGGACTGCACAGTAAAAAATTTTGGATAAATTCACAGGCGCACACCGACGAAAAATTTAATGTTACTATTCATTACTGTGCAATAAAATATCCTAATAAAACAAAATTTTAAATAATATATATATATATATATATATATATTACCTACCGTATAAGGTAAGTAATTATAATATATATATAATAATAATAATAATAATAATAATACTCCCTCCCCCATACGTTTCCTCCCCCCACCCCATTTTCATTTCATCTCACATGTGGGCCCCACCCCACATGTCACTTTCACACACACACACACACACACATATATATATATATATATATATATATATATATATATATATATATATATATATATATACCGAATAATTTTATATCGATTATTTTAAAAAATGAGTAAGTGGGGGTACATATAATAAGTCAAATTTATAACAAATACTTCAATAAAAATTCTTCTATTTATCTCAATTCACTTGGCTTCACAAAACAAATTTTTAATAACATTTTTTTTTCATCATTAATATTATAATTTATAATATTAACATCCAGCACTGATAAAAATACCTCAGCCCTAATTCCTTGTTTTATATCCATAAAAATAATTATTTTCTTATCATATAAATCAATAATTAATCATTCACAAATAATATTACAGAACTATAATATTGACAACCAGGTCGTTCCCAGGAAAGAGGGGGCCTTCCAATAAGATTTTTTTTTTACTGGCGCGCAATTAAATAACTTCTCCTAGACAGAACTTTCTTAGAAATTGCCAATAATGATATCTAATAATATTATTCAAATAATATGCATTATTGATTTGATAATTTGAAATACTGTGCAATAACAATTATTGAATCAATAAAATATCATGCAATTATCAATGTAGCAATTATTGAATCAATAATATAAAATATTGAACAGTAATTACTGTAACAATTATTGAGTAATGATTTCTTACGTAAGAATCAATAATTAAAATTACTGTGCAATACCGTGTGCTACTGTGCAATACCGCGTATTACTGTATTTTAACCACCGGATATTTCAACAGTTTTAACGATAACAACCACGCCGTTATTTTTAAAAAACTCATTCTTGTCGTTTTCTTCATCCGACAGTTATTCCGTTGTGGGGTATACAAATAACTGTGCCATCGTACGAAAATTTTCCGACAATAAGAATATTCCACGACCAAACGAATATTTCCCGACAACAATAAATATTTTATAACCACTTGCTTATTTTAAAATATTTGCACATTTCACCCATAACTTTTCACATTTAACAAATCAACACCTTACTATTTCGAAATAATATATAAAAAAAATTAAATCTTTATTCATAAAAGTTGGGGTATTACAAAATCGGACCGATTTCAATTTTTACCGATCCGACAACCGATTCATTCCGACTTTTAAATCATTGCTTATAACTATTAATGCATTATGCAAATATACATATATTCTTGGTAGGCAACTACGTAAAACAAATGCATGTTTTCTATCAAAATATTAGAGGCCTCAGAATTAATTTGTATTAAATCCGTCTGAACAAATAACTTGGTTAAATCTCCTTCGAAAATACTTTAATCCGTTTGAATCTATATTTGTTTTATAAATATGGGTCCAAATTTTACTCAACTTAGTTAAATAAAAACAGTTAACCAATACAATTAAATTATAATTATAATTTGATATATATATATATATATATACATAATTTAAAAGAGAAACATATAATTAAATTATTTTGATAAATTAAAAAATATAATAAATATATAGCTAATATTATAAAAAAGCTCTAATTTTTTTACTAAATTCAAACAAAAACTCTATGTGAACATGAAAATTAGACAAAAAAATTGGACCCAAATATATTTAAAATTCAATTATTTGAATCCAATTTTCCTGTAAGCATACAAAAGCTCAAATCCAAAACCAGTTTCACTGCCGTGATCCTTATATAATCAGGGAAGGCTCTATATGTGTACTATTATGTGAAAACTCTTCCGTCACGGGCTGTAGTCCTAACGACGAACGCAGGGGCAAATCTTCAACGTCCGATTAGATTGTAGCTGCTTTGTAAAACTAAACGGTTGAATGATACTTTTAACCCTCCAAGTTATTATTTACTTTCAAAGTTGTCTTTAAAGTACATTTTTCGTCAATTAAGTCCTTAAAATTGTATTTTGTGTCGATTCTGTTCTTTTTACTCGATTTGAATCCAACCCGACCCATTTTGACCAAATTTTGACCCAATCCGACACAGTTTGACCCAAATCCAAAATTTAATATTTTAAAATAAAATAATATTTTATTTTTAAAAAAATATTTTTTAAATATTTATTATTTTAAATATTTTAAAAGCAAATTTTATTTTTAAAATAATAATTATATTTAATATTTTAAATTAAAATATTATTTTGAAAATATTTTAAAATAATAATAATTTTTTATATTTAAAGAAAAATATAATTTTAAAAAGTTTTAAAAATAAATATTATTTTAAGGAAAAAATATTAGAAACTTTTATTTTTTTCAAAAATGAGTATAATTTCACAAAATATAGATTCAAAAAAACTAAAGTTAAATTTTTTTAAATATTATTTGTTTTTATGAAAATTTACACATCTTTTAAAAATAAAATTTGTTTTATGAAAATAAAATTTTATTTTTTTGAATCTATATTTTATAAAACTTTACTCAATTTTTAAAAATTAAAGAAATTTTTTTTTTCTGAAAATAATATTTATATTTAAACTTTTTAACTTATTTTTTTTAAAAAAAAATTGAATCAGTTATTTTAATTTATCTTTTACTGTTTTTGTATTTTAATTTCTACTTTTAGTTTTTGTTTTTAAAAAGTCTAATATAAAGAATACATATAATAGTGGTAAAGATATTAACTTTTTTTTTCTTCTGAAAATAAAGTTTTGCATAAAAAATAATAAAAAATGTTTATTTTTTCATTTAATTTTTTTGAATCTATATTATATGAAAATTTCTCATTTTTGAAAAAATAAAAATTCTAATTTTTTTTACCTTAGAATAATAATTATTTTTATAACTTTTTTAAAATAATTATTTATTTTAAATATAAAATTTATTATTATTTTTAATTAATTAAAAATAATATTTTAGTTTAAAATATTAAATATAATTATTATATTAAAAAAATATTTTCTTTTAAAATATTAAAAATAATATTTATTCTAACATTATTAAAAAATATTATATTTTAAAATATTAAGAATACTTATTATTTCAATTTTTTTAAATATAAATATAATTAAACATAATTATAAATAAATATAATTATTATGTTAAAATATTTTATTTTAAAATTTTAGGAAAATAATATTTTATTTTAAAATATTAAATATAATTATTATTTTTAAAATAATATTTTATATTAAAATTTGGATTTGAGTCAAACTGGGTCGGGTTGGGGTTAAAAAGGGTAAAAGAAACATAATCGACACAAAATGCCACTTTAAGAACTCAATTGACGAAAAATGTAATAAGACTCTAAAATTGGGTCATAGCTTGGAAGGTAAAAAGTGTTATTCAGCCATAGCTAAACCTCGAAGAGCCCTATAAAAGTGGCACATCTCTTCGCTAGATATGCAATACCCTACTTTCTTTAAGTAGCCGTTCAGAATACGCATTTTTACCTGTCCTCTATATTTTCTAATTTTCTAATTTTCTTTAATTTCGTTTCTGGTTTGAAATATTTTTATGTTGATTTATTTGGTATAAAAGCACATCAAAAGAGGCCAAATGATGTGTGTTTGATAGGGTTGAATACTCAAATGATTTGGGTAATTATGATTCTCACTCAGAATAGGAAGATCTGATGCCTCTACAATTTTTAGTTTCTGGAATATATCATTTCTCTCTTTTTTGTTTCTCATTTTTATTAGCAATTTTACTATTTTCTTAGTGTTAGTGAAAATGCTCACATATTATGTGATTATTTTTTATGTGATAGTAACATTATTTTTAGGAGAATTATAGAGTTATACACGTCTAAATTAAAGTTTTTTTTTCCTTAAAAAAAAAAAGAGGGGCTGGTGTATATTTTATGAGCTAGCCATCGATGATAGTTTATAATTCAGCTGAAATGAAAGTTTGTATATTTTGCTGTATGTTTTTAATTTTTTGAACTAGAGGACGGTCTGAGGCTTTGATTTTTATTCATGATACCACAACCATTATATTTTCTTTTTGAAAATTAATTGTTTTAATTATTGTTCTGCTGCTTTTGTGGATGATGAGATCGAATATTTCACAGTTATCCCTGTCTGAGTCTTTTTTGCTGACTAATTGTGATCTGACGCAAAACATTATTTCTGTTATTTCATTATTTCTTTTTTTGGTTATTGCTTTGGATGCTTAATCTTTTTTAGTGAAGTTAATGACATTGTATCAAAGATATTTAGTCTTTTCTTTTCATTGTTTCTGATAAATGGATTTTGATATTTGGAGCGATGTTCGCATAAATTTGCAATACCAAATATTGATATCTTCCAGCTACAAAAAACATGCAAAAACAAAATTGTGTCAAAAATAAGTTCCATGTTTATATGATGCAGATTCATGTTACACAATATTAACAAGAAAATGGTTCCATCTTCTAGAAGAAGAAGGCGAAGCAACAAACAAAAGTGTGTCAAAAATAAGTTCATACTTTTAGAAGGCGGTGAAAAACAAACACAAGCATGACAAAAATTAACGTTTTCGTATCCAAGTTCAAGAAGACCATATTAACCATGTAATATGGTCAAAAACAAGGTCATACTTTCAGAAGAAGTGAAAACAGACACAAGTATGACAAATTAACATCCAAGTACAAGAAGACCGTGCCAGATGATATCTGTTTCACAATATCTTTAAATACACGGTTAGTTAGACAACCCTGAAACTTTTGAGCAAACTAGAACTGTTAATTTATTTCACTTTTTTTTTTCCTACTTTTTTCTTGGATCGACTGTTTGGGGCTGACAAGAAAGGATTGCAATAAACCCAAAATTAACGGACTTCTCTTGCTCCTCTATTATTTTGCCCTACATTGTTTAAAGTAGACCTCAGGAGACGCACCTAGCTTCCATATCTTTCAAGACTCCAGACGTTTACTTGATGGTGATGTAGCGGTTTGTCCCATGCTTTGCCCAGTGGTCCCTGAGATCAACTGGATTTAATAGATCACGGCCTTCGGCAGCAAGCCGGCTAAGCAGCTTTTTGAATACACTTCCGCTCATCTTCCTACCACCCACTCGGGCACGACGCTTGTTAGGCACTGCAGGCAATGGATACATTGACATGGTGGTTGTGCAGCAAGAAGATTGCCAACCTCCATTTCCCCATTTGTAGCACATCCTTTGTATTCCAGTGCATGAGCAAACTGGCACCGGCACGGTCGACTCATCATATGCAACCTGATTCAGCCCCAGGTCTTGATCCTTCCAGTCTGGCTTCGACACAGCCACTTGTTTGTTAAGGTCATCGACCCAATCACTTGTTTCCTGCTCATCCTTCCACTCCTGTAATTTGTCAAACATGGTTCTGTTCAGATCTTCTTTTTCTTTTTTAACCTTTTTCGATGATCTTGAGGTCTTCTTATTAGGTGTTAATGCCTTTGCCTCCTTTGTTCGTTTAGTCCTACTGGACTTTGCGAGCTCTGGAGCAACTGGTGACATTGGGATGGCTTCGCTTGTGTGCACGTCCCTTGCGCTGTATGGAACCTCGCCGAAGTGGGACTGATTATGCATGTGTTGTTGTGGATGGTGCATGTGCTTCACTCCATGTGAAATTTGGCATCCTTCTGGGCATGTAGACATATTACCATTGCTTGTGCAGTCATCCTGGTACTGAAGAGTGGCAATGGCATTATCTCGTTCTATAATGGCATTATTTCGTTCTGACATCACTGAATCTCGCTGTAGGATGGCCATGTCTCTTTCTACCAGGGCTGCCTTCTTTTCTGAAATGGCCATATTTCTCTCTTGAATAGCTGCATCTCTTTCTGCCATAATTGTCATTATCTGCTTCATCGATGGCTGATGCTGCATCAACCACTGAAATAGAAGTAGTACCTTGTGAACTATCCACTAGAATAGAAGTCTAGGAGGAGAAATCATTACACAACATACTCCACGCTACACTACATTGGCATGATATTAAAAACTTTCAAACAATAATAGATGGGACCAAGATAAAGTCTTTTATTTACTTCTGTTCCTTGCTGTTAGATACCTGCCCTTGGGGTGGTTGATGCCTTCCATTTTCACGATGCCCACTGTCATCCATCTGCTTTTCAACTATCAAACTTTCACTTTAATGTACATGTATGTAGTTAATGAGAAGCCACTCCACCCAAACTAAGAGTCCTGCAATTAAACCTTCAAAAAAAAGGAAGAAATGACAAAAGTTGCTGAGAGTTTCGTTTTTATAGTGTGCTGTTAGAAAATAATACAATGTGGAAATATTCTGTATCAAAATTTTTCTTCTACTCGGAGAAAATTTTAAACTTAATGAAAATTGCACCACTAACATTGCCAATCAAGTTGTAATCAGAAGTAGAAGTCCATCTCTTTGAACATAGAACCTTCTCTGTCCAAATAATACATAAATAAATCAATGCATAAGCCAAACCTAAAAGACACAAAAGGCAATTGCAAAGAATTTCGTTAACTAAAACAGACAGCATGCTTCAGTTAAATTATATCTAAACAAACAACATACAAACTTCTATACAAGATTTATGTAGCCTACCCTCCATCTCCCCACCAATTCAGAAGCAGCTACCTTCTACCACTCTCTGCCCCCTCATGCGTAAGCGCTCTATAACTCTTCCAGTCGGGACTAAAATATATGCACTCCAATAAGCGATTTCGAAACAATCCAACAAGGCAGCCTTTAGTCTGCTTATTGTTATTTAACCGGTACCACTTCTTTTTGCCCCAAAAATTGAGACAAACCACCCAAACATACTTCCTTTATTTACGCCTTTGATATCCTCATGATGCCTTAGTAATGAACTTCTCTCTTGATCCAACAATATTTGCATCATGCGGAACAGGGTGAACCAAAAGTTATAAGGATATGATGGCCAAATGAAGACAATATTTGTTTGATAATATAAATTAACCATAGCCTATTACAAAGATTCCCTTCAAGCCACAACTAGTACTATAAGAACAGTTTTCAGAGATGAGCAATTTAGAAAGCGTAGCACACAGACACCATTATTCTTGCCAGATAAACGTCATAAAATTTATGGCAAATCAGCCTGAACGGAAAGAACCACTACATACAGTCAACTTCTATTACAGACATCCACAATTTGACTTATCCGGAACCTAAACATGTAAGCAAAGGATCGGATGAAACTAGTAAGCCTTTCAACTGTCCACATCTAGTTTGACATCATCACATCCATTTTGATGTACATTCATATAGCTAGCCATGGGTGAAAAACCAGAACAGACCGATTTTAAAAATTCTGAGTTAACATTATCAGTTTAGTATAAATTCATTTCGATACAACCATAGCTAAATTCAAATTGTAATCCCATAACAATCAGGAAAATCAGATAGGGAGACAAAAAGCCCCAAATTAGTGGAGCAAGCTTCACATGAAAAATAAATATACCATAAAACCACAACCAAAATTCACCACAACAAACACTAGAAACAACAATATACAACTGTTAGAGCTAGTAAAAACTGGCTTCATACAATCATTTGACATGAAATTACGGAATTTGGAAACGATCATTGAAAAGTAGGAGTAGCAGAGCAATGAAGAGGTTACCGTTGGGGGATCGAAGAGAGAGAGAGAGCCGAAACCCTAAGAAGAAGTTGAAGAGAAGAAAAATGTTAAGAGATAACATTTGATGAAATGAATTGGCGAGAACTGAATTTTCCTCTACTGTACATTTAGCTGAGTCTTTTGTTTCTTGGAAATTTTACGGAAATTATTCAAAAGAGAGGGAGTGGTGATGTGGGACTGAAATGCAAAAGTAATCCTCCTGTTTGTACCTCTTTTGCAAAACTCGTCCCTAACTTTTTTTCTTTCAAAACTCTCTCTCCAAGATGAATAAATTTTGTAAAACTCACCCTTTATATACTTTTTTTTGTTAAAACCCCTCATATACTCGTATTATTTCACTCCAATTCATTACATAAAAATATTGCCTCTAGAATACTCCTTTTATTTCATTTAAACGACTTTTAATTAACAAAAAAAATCTTACAATATCAACAGATATATTTGTAACATTAGATCGCTTAATTCATATATCTCACTCTCTGTCTCTATTATATGTCAATCGATTATTATTTTATTTTTAGTTTATCGCATTTGATACATTTTCTTGTAGTGTTAGTAATGAGAAAAATTAATTAACACATGTTTATATAATTTATATAATCTATTTTCTTGTAATGTTTAATGAAATATTTAATGATGACGACATATGTTAAAAACTAAGAATAAGATTGACATTTTAATATGGTCTTGTATGAGAGATATTTACTAAAATAAAATAATAAGCAATTGATATATAACAAATGTAGAGAATGTAATATATACATTAAGCAATCTAGGTTTCAAAATTTGATGATATTGCAATTTTATTACTAACTAGAAGTCGTTTGAGTGAAATAAAAGGATTATTCTAAATTTAAAATTTTAAAGTTTTGAATTAGATGAAATAATTTGACTATGTGAGGATTTTTAACAAAAAATATATAAAAGGATGAGTTTTGCATAATTAATACATCTTGAAAGGAGAGTTTTGTAAAAATAAATATGGAAGGGTAAATTTTGCAAAAATAATATAAACTGTAAGGCCACTTTTGCATTTCAGTCGGTGATGCGGCGGCCACGAATCTCTCTTTTTCAGCCCTTTAATGGGACGGTCCTCGTTTCGGTGTAACTATTTTACTTGTTACTACCTCATCCTTTTGGTGATATTGGGAATGCCAGTGAGCATGAGAAGGTTACCCACTCGATCCATTTGAATGATTAATGTGGGAGATTAACAACGTACTATATTCTTGCATTAATAAATTAGTTAGCATCATTAAATAAGCTAGCTTATTGTTTTACCAAGAATGCTGATTAGGGGTGGGTGACCGGTCTCGGTCGATTCGGGACAAATGGATATCAGTTCGGTATCGGTACCGAGAATTGGTATATATCGGATAGTCGATACCGGAATTGAACCGAACCAATTATACCGGTTACATTTAACTTTATTAATTTTATTCTCAAATATAAATTTTCTCAGTTCTCTACCCCTTTTAGTCTTTCTCAGTTCTCACTTCTCATATCCCCAAACCTCCGATCCCGTTCCTCTTTCTCTCCATCTCTTCTCGAACCAAATCTCCGATCGCTTCTCTTTCTCTATCTCAGTTTTTCTCCATCTCTTCTTGAATTCACCGAACCAAACCTCTGATCTCCTTTCCTCTTTCTGGCACCAATGTAAGCATTTTAACAAACTGCTCTTTATATATGATTTAGCAAGATTTGTACGCGATATATCAACATTAAACAGAGATTTTAGTTTCTTCTTTCTTTGTTTCAATTAGAAACTGAATTTGTATGGGTTATATATAATCCTCTGTTTTTTAGAGTTATTATCCAACTCCTCCTCTGCTTCTCTCTCTAGATTTAATGTATATATGTTTCAAACTTGAAAAATCATTCTTTTAGAAGTTGTATTGAAATGGGTTTCATTAATAATTTTCTCTTAACTTTTGTTCTTGAATGTTACCGTTGACGTGAGTTGAATTGATTGTGTTGCTCTTTAGCAGAAATTGACCCATTGAGTAACGAGTTAAAATTTCTGTACATGGAGAGGTGTTTCATGTGGAAGAGACCCAGCTAATGACTCACTGCATTTACTGAGTCTAAACCTTTCATTTTTGTTCTTGAATGTTACCATTGACGTGAGTTGAATTGATTGTATTGAAATGGGTTTGTTTATTTGTATTAAACTTTTCTCTTTTGTCCTTTTAGAATCTCATAAGAATTCTGTTTGTTTCTAGTATAATTGAAGAAGTCTCTCTCTTTCTCTCTTCCTATATACACATATACATAACGGTAAAAAGGGGTACCGAATCGATTTCGGACCGACTAACCGGTCCTAAACCAGATTCAGTACGAGCCTATTAATTGCCGATGAACACCCATAATGTTGATCAAGAGGATGCTTCTGTGCTACTAACAGTCCGCCTATTTTTGTTTAAATACTATTCCATTCGTCTCATAATAAATGTTTTAATTTGATTTTATTAGTTAAAATCAGCTTAAAACGTATTGTTTTCTTATTATTGGCCTCCTAATCTGTATTGTTTTCTTATTGTTTGTTGTTAATATGAGTGACCTATTTCTAAAAAAATTGAAGTTTTATTGTTTTGTAAATAATAGTAATGCTATGGACACAGATTGACAAATAATATAAAAATGAGAGAAAATAGGAGGTGTGACTTACAATTGGATGTTTTACACATTTTTATTGGTAATCAATTATGAATCTTACTTTTTTATATATAATTTTTTGTGACAGTTTGAGTATATAGTAGACCTAAATATAGATTAATACTCTGAACTTTTAATTATTTCACCTTGAGAATTGTCTTGTTAATTTTTTTCCAATTAGGGAATTAAACTCTTAATTTTTTCCACTTTGAAGATTGTCTTCTCAATTTTTTCAATTAGAGAATTAAACTTTTAATTTTTTCTGATTACATCAAATTGATAATGTCACGTCAGAAATTGATGACATGACAATGACATATGGCTAAAAAATACTAATGGGTAATATTGAGCCTCATTTTAACATTTATTCCATTAATTTTTTATACCAAAAAGATAAATATAAAATCATTATTAAATTTTTAAAAGTAAATATTTAATACATTACAAACTAAGCTTAAAAAATCATCAATAATCAATTTAATTTACCCTTTTTAGCATAAAAAATTAAGGCATAAATATAGATTAATACTCTGAACTTTAAATTTATTTCACAATCATAAATAATTAATATAATTAATTTTTTATACCAAAAAGGTAAAATTGTCATTAAATTTACTTGATATATAGCCTTCACAGTTGAGTTGAGTTGAGTTGTTCACAATATATATATATATGGGTCCGTCTCTCTAGCGAACCATAGGGAGCGAACTAATGACGAACCGGCTATAGCGACGGTTTTTTTTGTCGCTATAACATAAAAAACCGGATTTCTATGTTATAGCGACGGAAAAAACCGTCGCTATAGCCAGTTCATTTTTAGTTCGCTCTTTATAGTTCGCTGGAGAGACTGACCCTATATATATATATATATATATATATATATATATATATATATATATATATATCAAGACAGACAAATAAATTAATTAATTAATGGCTCGTACGAAGCAAACAGCTCGAAAATCAACTGGTGGAAAAGCTCCGCGAAAGCAACTTGCCACCAAGGTACGTACGTACGTGTTATTGAGCTCTGGTTTATGATCTTTTTATTTGATTCCTGAAACTATTTTGTATTATATTTATTTAGGCTGCAAGGAAATCAGCCCCAGTGAGTGCAGGTGGAGTGAAGAAAGCCCATCGTTACCGTCCGGGAACCGTTGCCCTTCGGGAAATCAGGAAATACCAGAAGAGCACGGAGCTTCTCATCCGGAAATTGCCTTTCCAGCGGCTAGTTCGGGAAATAGCACAGGATTACAAGGCGGATTTGAGGTTTCAGAGTCACGCGGTGCTTGCGCTTCAGGAGGCGGCAGAGGCCTACCTGGTGGGCCTCTTTGAGGATACAAACTTGTGCGCTATACACGCCAGGCGTGCCACCATCATGCCTAAAGACATTCAGCTCGCTAGACGAATTCGTGGGGAGCGTGCTTAATTAATTTCTTTCTTTCGTACTTATAATTTGGTAGGTAGTTAGCCTATTTGGTAGGTACTTATAATTTGGTAGGTAGTTAGCCCAAAGACATTCAGCTCGCTATACACGCCAGGCAAGTTTGTATTCAAAACTTCAGTTCAGGCTCTCTTCTCCATTCATAACTTTTATATATTTCTTGTCTATATATATATATATATATATATATATATATATATATATATATATATATATACTCATGATTTTAATTATTTTGTATTAATTATTAAGATTAATTTCTAGAGGAATTGAAGAAATGGCTCGTACAAAGCAAACTGGTCGCAAATCACAAGGTGAAAAGCTCCCTGCAAGAAAGCAAGCACTTGCCTACAGGGACGGATCCAGGAATTTTTTTCAGCCGGGGCAAAGCTTTAACGAAACTAATATCATTCATGAAAAGAAAAACATACAAATTACAATTGCCCACGGCGAGTTTTCATTTCGTGAAAACGTCGCACTATGGTTTCGTTATTAACACAAGTAAAAATATCTTTTTCAATATAAACAATCAAGCTATCACTCAACCACTGATCTCCCATTCTATGTCGAAGTGGACTTTTGATGATCTTCATAGCGGAAAAGGCTCTCTCCACTGAAGCAGTTGCCACCAGTAATACTAAAGCTAATGTAACAAGCTTATAAACATGATTATATGCTCTATGTTTCCCTGTCTCCACCAATTTTTTTGCAAGACTACCAATTCCTTACAATTGAGAGAACTCACCACTCCTATGCATATCCCGAACATAAACCACAAGTTGATCTTCAAGTTCTAAAATGTCTCTCCTAGAGAAGTCTTGAGGATAAAAATTGGCAAACTTAACAAGCTTTTGTTTGTCAAAAGTTCGAAATGAATCATTCGGGCTCAAACATGCCATACAAATAAGCAACTCAGTATTTACCTCATTGAAGCGATGATTCAACTCTTGAAGTACTTTATCAATCACGGCCATGAAATAGTTCACACGATAATGATGGAGGTTTGTTACGACGTGAGCTCTACGTCTTGATCTCCCTCAAGGTACAAATGATGCATCCATTAAAGGAACCACAATATCATGTTCCCCACAAAAACTAGAAACTTGATCAAGCAAATCATCAAATCCATTATCCCTAATGTGTTGTAGTTCTTCCTTAGAAGTTTGGACTAAATGCATTGCATTGACAAGATCTTGATCTTTCCTTTGTAATGCTTGTGACAAACAATTTGTGACTCCCAAAATAGATCTCATCAAAAATAGAGGGAAGACAAACTCAAAAGTTTGAATATCTTCCAATGTCTTATTTGCTTCACCCAAATTATCAATGTAACCATCATCAACAATCAACTCAAGAACTTTCACCACGGATTTGAACATTGAAATGATACTAAGTAAAGTACCATAATGTGATCCCCAACGTGTATCACCGGGTCGCTTAAGACTAGTTTCTTGATTTAAGCCTTTCCCCGTTACAATAGAATCATTTTCAAGAGCATCCGAAAGTTCCTTTTGTAATTGATCTCTAAGTGCATCTCGACGCTTACACGATGCTCCAACAATATTGACCACCATATTAACCGATAAGAAAAAAGCTACAATCTCAAGATTTCCCTTTGCCACGGCCACAAGTGCTAATTGAAGTTGATGTGCAAAATAATGAACATAAAATGCACAAGGATGTTCTCTCAAAATAATGCTCTTAAGACCATTGAACTCACCTTTCATATTGCTAGCCCCATCATAACCTTGACCGCGTAACATAGACATGCTCAAGCCTAATGTAGAAAACAATTGATCAACAGCCTTCTTTAGTGACTCCGAAGTGGTGTCACTAACATGTTGGACTCCCATAAACCTTTCAATGGCTTGCCCATGGTTATCTACATAGCGAAGCACTACCGCCATTTGCTCCTTTATGGAGATATCACGAGATTCATCAACCATTATAGAAAATAATTTGTTCTTCATATCCTCTGTGATAACGTTAATAGTTTCAATGGCACATGCATTGACAAGATCTTTTTGTATTGAAGGAGCCACTAACTTGCAATTCCCGGGAGCATTTTTCAACACTGATGCCTCAATTTTCTCGGAATGAGCAGCAAGAAAGCACAAGAGCTCAATATAATTTCCTTTGTTGCTTGAATCCAATGATTCATCGTTGCCACGAAAAGGAAGACCTTGTCGCAACAAAAATCTAGTGCAATCAATTGATGCATTCAAGCAAGCGCGATACTTGTCACGAGTTTGGTCTGAATGCTTCATCACAGTTGTTCGGAGATGTTGCTCTTGATTCATAAGATCATCACAAGCTTGTCTTGCTTGATTGTGAGGACTACTAACCAATCCAATATGTTCTCTTAGTCTCATGTCCTTATGCTTCCAATCTTTAAAACCTTGACTAGTAAAGGCATCACTCCCATGCTTATAAAATTTAGCCTTAAATAAATAGCAATAAATGCAAAATGCGGCATCTTTTTCTATGCTATACTCCAACCAATCATACTCATCAAACCACCTCGGGATAAATCGCCTCTTATTGGTTTGTGGGAAATTGTGATCTCTTGGTTGACAAGGACCCTTTTGTAGATATGCTCTTTGAATTTCATCTCTAAAATTTGGATCATAACCTAATATTGGAGGTCGAAGTCCAGGGTCCGCAGGAAGATTGGCCAAGATTCCATCTAACTTAATTCTCTTCGGACTACTCGGATTAGTTGAACTGCTCGGATTGGTTTCACAACTCAGCCCCTTTGGCCTTTTAGGAAAGTATTTCTCCATATGAAACCCCTTTCAATTAATAAATAAATTCAAGTTAATAAATAATAACCAATCTTATTTCCTAAACATTACAATTTTACAAAACTCACAAGTCACAATAAACATCATAATTCACATTTCACAAACACTACCCATTTTAATTTTTATCATAATTTCATCAACTAACTTAATTCCTTATTTGTATCAATTTTAACTAATGACATTATTTATGACAACAATAACCAGTTAACCATAAATCCCTAATTTTTTAAAATCCTAAATCAAAAATTCAATTAAATATTTAAATTGACAACTACTTACCGTTACCGGAGGTCCGGAGCGGCGCGGCGAGAAGGAGGGGTCCGAGCGGCGAGGCGAAGGAGTGGCCAAGTTGAGGAGGTGAGGAGGGGAGCTGCTGGCTGTGAAACGAAAGAACTGGAACTTGGAACGACGAAACAAAAGAAGAAGAAAAGCGGTGCTGCTGTGGGCTGTGGCCGAAAGAACTGGAAATCAAAGAAGAAAAACATTTGATTTTTTTTTAAAACTTACTAAATGAAACGACGTAGTTTCATTTAGTAAGTTTAAAAAAAAAAAAAAAACTCATGTCTGCATCTGCCGAGAGAACAGAGAAGAACAGAGATGGAGTTCCGTGGCTTCCGCCTCTGCTGCCGGGGCATTTTGGGCCGCTCCTTGAAGATTTTCTGACGGCTGCCGGGGCTCTTGCCCAGGTATGCCAAGCTGTGGATCCGCTCCTGCTTGCCTATAATTAGGTGCACATGTTGTTATTTAATTTTGATCATCTTTTGTTCTAGTTTCTCTTTCTGCATGTGCGATTGTCATTCATGATCGTTACCATCCCGGAACTGTTGCTCTTCGTGAAATCAGGAAATACCAGATGAGCACAGAGCTTAATTCTCATCAGAAAAATGCCGTTCCAGCGGCTTATACGTACGTACATGAATATATATATATATATATATATAGCTGCGGGGGGACTTTAGAGCATCTCCAGCAGATTGATTATCCCGTGGACTATATTTAGTCTATATGACATCAACAGATGTCCTTTAGTTTTCAATCCTTTCAGCAGATGGACTATAATATAAAAAGATTAAAATAATCAATGGATTCAAAAAAACTCTTTTTCCTTCTTCTTCTTCAACCATCTCTCCTATTTAAATATATTAAAAATTATAGTCACAATTATAGTCCACCAACTCTTGTTCCTTGATATAGTCTTTGTGCCTCACCGGAAAATTCGATGGACTTATATTTAATCCATCTGCTAGAGCGAGATCTGTATTCCTAGACTAAATATAGTTTAGGATTTGTGCACGCCGGCACTGCTGGAGATGCCCTTAAGACGGATTTGAGGTTTCCACAGTCAAGCTGTGCTTGCACTTCAGGAGGCTTCAGAGGCCTACCTGGTGGGGCTATTAATTTGAGGATACAAACTTGAGGATATTATTTGGAACCTCTACTATTTTTTTTCATGTATATCTCATGCATGTTCTTTCTTTCTTTCTTAATGAAAATAATGAGACAAAAGGTGAGCATCTGTGTAGGTTGTATTGTAATTGTACATGATCAGTATGCGAAATATATATCATCAGTAGTACTTCTCTAATCTTCTACATGCTTCCTTTTTATCGAGTATAGATTATATATACCAACCGTGTGCATGATACAAGGGATTGGAATCTCCACCTCAGCCCAAGCCTAAATAATTAATACTCCACCTCAGCCCGAGAGCCCATTATCTAGAAGTTAATTGAAACCCAACTACCAAATTTTGTGCATCAAAATAATGATACTGCCTGCCCATATCTCTTGTCAGGAAGTAGTATTGGATGGTTTGGTTGTAACACTTGTTTAACTATATATTGAGCTGTCTTTCGTTTTGAAAACCTAATTTTCGATCTTAATTTGCATGTAACTTTTTAAATCCAACGGCTTGGTGTTCTTCAACTTTTATACGGATCCTAATTTATGACATTTGCAAACTCTTGACCATATAAAGAGAGTTAGATGACAAAAACAACCCAGATAACTTTTATTATGGCAAAGGAAACAAAAAAATATATATACATTTACAAATATATACGTACTAAACGGTGTAACACAAGTACCCTATAGAATTCAAATCCATTGTTATGCTTCCCCAAGAAGATTAAGGATTATTTTAATTATGTACTCCTTTCGACCTTAAAATGATGAACAAAGATTTAATACTTATTTTTGTTCACAAAAAGATGAGATAATTAAAGTACACAAATTAAAAAGTAATTATGACATTTAGTGGACTCCAATACTCCATTAGTACAAAAAATAAAATTACTCCATCACTTTATGAATCTTGTAGGACCGCTAAAAAAAAATTTAAAATTTATTTTTTCTCTTTTTTTTACTTTTACTTTTTGTAATGTGTAAATTTTGTATTTTGCTCCTCTTTTGAGTACCGAGGGAGTAATTGTTTGCATTTAAGTTCTATATACGGTACTATATTAAATTTGGCTCCTACCATCTAGTTCACTGCCTCTTCACATCCTTTCATGACTGATCATCATCAAAATTATCATGGAAAGATGAGACAAAGAAAAAGGGACAGTGACAGAAGTGACTCAAGTGATAGGGATGATTAAAATTTATCTCTCACATACATGTAGATAGATGGATATATGAGACCCGTGATCAACTTTGAAAACATTTCATTCATGGCCTTTGCATCCCGTGACCTATAAACCGCCATATTAACTGTGCTTTGGTCTATACTCTATACATAGGTACCAAATATATTACCATATGTTTATGATCCTCTCACCTTTTAATTAAGATACCATTTGCTCATGTATAGCTAAATATATCTTCTCAAGTTCAACTTACTATATATATATATATATATATATATATATATATATATATATATATATATATATATATATATATATATATATACACACACACTAATAATTGCTTGTATCTGAAGGCACGGCGTAACGAAATCCTCTCTCTCTCCGTTTTAACATTAATCTGAAAATTAGAATGAATCTAAACCGTTCTTGTATTTTTTCGCTCAAATCAGTTAGAATGAATCTGAACCCTCTTTGTGTTTTTCAGCCCAAATTCAAATAGGGTTCTATCTTATAATATATATATAATATGTGTGTGTGATTAATCAAAGGACTAAGTATTATTTGACACTAATACAATACGTGAGATGCGAGATCTGAAACCTTTTGGCAGGATAAATATTTGTACTATAACGTTAGTGTTTCATATTCAAGATTTTACAATTTGTAGCAAGTCGATATTATATTTTAAAGTGAGGGAGTATATATAACCTTAATTCGTAGGAACGTACCTAGCTAAGCTAGGTTTTTGACATAGTATCCAAAAACCCTAACAAGTCTTTTAGTACCAGAAGGTGTTGCCTAGAAAATGTATACTAGCTAGAGCACATTTAAAATAGAAAAGTAACATTTCATGCAACTCATTAAGCGGAGGGAGAAAGACACGATCAATTGATATATTCCCTCCGTCCACGTTCTTAGACTAGGAATTTTTGTTTGGTCCGTTCTGATCATTGTTCTTTCTTTCTTTCTTAAACTAACTTCTAATAACACACTTATTACTAGCTACTAGATTTTTAGGAGTATATGAAAATTGAGCCGCGTCATGGAATCGAGAGCTCCAAGTGGGCCATTTTTGGTAAGCAGAACTGGCGATGCGGGATGAACCGGAAGCCGGGTTACGGTGCCCAACTGCGCGCTAACCTAGAACCCACAAAGGGTGTTGGTCGATTAAGACAGCAGGACGGTGGTCATGGAAGTCGAAATCCGCTAAGGAGTGTGTAACAACTCACCTGCCGAATCAACTAGCCCCGAACGGTTGAGCCCCCATCCATCAAATAACACTATTTGAGGAATTCCTCAACTATAGCTGACTATATATATATATATAAAGATATAGCCCTTGTATTGTCACACAAATCTACAAAAGGATATTTCATTCTGTTAGTAATCTGAAAATGGAAACTATATATATATAAACTTAATTCAAAATATATTTGTCAAGGCTAGTATTCGGTACTATGTTCTTAAGACAATTATGCCCTCCGTAGAGTGCTCAGAGTTGATAGCACTTGTCTCCCATGATACAATAACACCGTATACTATAGTAGCACTCCAAATAGTATACTTTTCGAACCAAAGAAATGCTCATAACTCTCTCTCTTTAATAACTATGAAATGCTTATTATAAACTAAACTGATAACGCTTGAATGCTTGGAATGAATGAATGATAAGGTTGCCCCCTCCTATCTATTTATAGGATGGGTTGGTGACCCTTCGGATGGGCACTTAGCCTTTGAAAAGGCATGGGATGCCTTTGAAAAGGCATGTAATGGCATCTGCAGGTCAAAACGATGCAGTTTTGATCCTTTGTAGAATGGGCGCGTCTTTTCAGAACTGTAAACGACGTAGTTTTAGTTTTCGCGGAACCAAAACTACGCAGTATTAAGTTTAGTAGAAAAGGCGCTACAAAACGACGTAGTTTTGGGACGTTCGTTCAGACTGATACCCTTTCAGCAGATACCGCTTCTCAAAACGACACAATTTTGATAATAATAATAATAAATAACATTTATCAAAACGACACAGTTTTGATAATCGAATTAAAATAAAATTTTAATTAAAAATTTTTGTCTAAAAAGATATATACAAGGACCACGACCCCGAGCCAGGCCGGTTGGCGGCGGCGGCGCGCGTGTGGGTTCGAACCAAGCCTTGGCTAGGTCCTCTCCCTTCCACAAAAGTGGGGTGCCCCTTGGGGCCCAAACCCAAGAGCAATTTCCTTGTATATAAACATATTAAATGTTTAATTCTTAACCAATGTGGGACTTGCCTTTTTCCCACATGTATTTATTATCTTTAATCATTTCCAAGTGTGATCTTTGGGAGTTAATATCTCATTCATTACTCCATGAATTTGAGCTTCCAAATACTTAATTTAATCTACTCATGGAGTAGAACACATTAATATATGGAATCATTAAAAATAATTAATGACTCCCATATTAAATTAGGCTCAAATTCTAACAATCCCCTACATGAATGATATTGATTGTCAGCCTTATATATATGCAAATGTTATGCAGACTCTGAGAGAGAGACATAATTAGAAATCATCTGTATCGAGAGAGGTAGCTTTTGGCTTTGAACCTTTTCTTGTGAAAGACTATCGGGTTTACTGGTTGTCTAGTGAACGTGATGTCTTGAACTGTCCAATCGTTTGTGTAAACCGAGACAATAGTAATTCACACATAATCTTTTCATTCATTATTTGGTTATCATGATTTTGTTCATTTTGGCCCCGAACAATCCCGGATTTATGAGTGCTTTAGAGAAGTATAGCCTTATCCTTCTCATAGAATTGGCCCAATTCACACTCACATAGGTGATTCTTAATAAGAGTATCCTGATATACTCCACTTGTTTATCAAGATTTAAGAATCATTAAAAGCGTAGCTTATCTTGTAACTGCTGCAGGCATCACTATCTCGTATCATAGGAATGAGCAGAAGAAATTAATTTCTTCATAGTGATTTGTTTGAATCGTTCACAATTTAGTTGTCCCTTTGAAACTAGATCTTGGGATCTCCAGTCAACTAGGTTGGGTTTCCATCATGACGATCCTTGTTTACAGGCTTTAAACCCATTCCCCTTGAAGTTATTTTTACTTGCTCTCTAGTCAAACCTTTAGTCAACGGATCCGCTATATTTTCTTTCGACTTTATGTACTCAATAGACATAATGTCGTTAGAGAGCAATTATTTTATATTATTGTGTCTACGACTAGACTTACCATTATACATGTGACTTTGTGCCCTTTCAATTACTGATTGACTATCACAATGGATACAAATAGGCGACACAGGTTTAGGCCACATAGGAATATCTTCTAAAAAGTGACGAAGTCATTCAGCTTCTTCTCCAGCCTTATCCAATGCAATAAACTCAGATTCCATTGTTGACCGAGCAATACATGTTTGTTTCGAAGATTTCCATGATACTGCTCCTCCACCTAGTGTAAACACAAAACCACTTGTGGATTTAGAGTCTTTTGTATCCGATATCCAATTCGCATCACAGTATCCTTCAAGTACTGCTGGATATCTTGAGTTGTGCAATCCAAAGTTCTGAGTGTATTTTAAATACCTTAAAACTCTTATAATCGCTATCTAGTGATCTTGTCCTGGATTGCTTGTAAATCTACTCAATTTATTGACAGCTTGTGCTATGTTAGGACGTGTACAATTCATTAAGTACATAAGGCTTCCAATTATTTGTGCATACTCAGATTGTGATATGCTCTGTCCTTTATTTTTAGACAAGTGTAGATTTATATCTACTGGTGTTCCCACAGGATTGCAATCATATTAATTGAATTTTCTGAGTATTTTCTCAATATAGTGTGATTGGGATAATACTAACCCATCTAATGTTTTAGAAATTTTAATTCCTAATATTACATCGGCAACACCCATGTCTTTCATGTCAAATATATTATTTAACATTCTTTTAGTAGTTTTAATGATTTCATTATTACTACCCATAATGAGCATATCATCTGCATAAAGACAAATAATGACATAACCTTTTTCAGTATTCTTGACATACGCACATTTGTCACACTCATTTATTTTGAAACCATTTGACAACATTGCATTGTCAAATTTTTTATGCCATTGTTTTGGTGCTTGTTTTAATCCATAAAGACATCACATGCCAGCAAATTTTCTTTTCTTATCCTGGAACAATAAATACTTCTAGTTGTTCCATGTAGATTTTTTCTTCTAAATCTCCATTCAAGAAAGCTGTTTTTACATCCATTTGATGTATCTCTAAATTATAGATAGCTGCAACGGCTATTAACATCCTAATTGAGGATATTCTTGTCACAGGAGAATAAGTATCAAAATAATTCGAACCCTACTTTTACCTGTATATTTTGATTACAGGTCTTGCTTTATGTTTGTCAATAGATCCATCTGCTTTTATTTTCTTCTTGAATATCCACTTATATCCAAGAGGTTTAGAGCCTGGTGGGAGATCTACTAATTCCCACGTATGATTGTGCAGAATGGATTCTACTTCACTATTTATAGCCTCTTTTCAATATAGAGCTTCAGGACTCGATATTGCTTCTTTATAAGTTTGAGGCTTATTTTCTAACAAATAAATTAGAAAATCTGAACCATAAGATTTTGATATTTTAGCACGTTTACTACGTCTAGGTTCATCAATATCTTTTAATCCATGATCACTGTCAATAACAGCGTCATAAGTTCTTTTGTTTGAACTTGTTTCTTGTTCGTTAGAACTTGGCGCATGTTCTTTTTTATTAAAAAATATTGTTTCAAAGAATTTAGCATCTTTTGACTCAATAATACTATTTTCATGTATATCCTCTATTTTTGATTTATTAACCAAAAATCTATACGCACTGCTATTATTAGCATATCCTATGACTATACAATTTATTGTTTTAGGTCCTATTTTCACCTTTTTGGGTGGAGGAACCATTACTTTTGCTAAACACCCTCACATTTTTAAGTGCTTATAAGACGGCTTACGCCCTTTCCATAATTCATAGGGTGAAGCATTAGACTTCTTCTGAGGTATTCGGTTGAGAATATAATTTGCTGAAAGAATTACTTTCCCCCACAAATTCTGAGGTAGCCCAGAACTTAATAATAAGGCGTTCATCATTTCTTTCAAAGTTTTATTCTTTCTTTCTGCAATACCATTTTGTTGTGGAGAATAAAGTGCAGTTGTTTGGTATATTATACCATGTTGTGAACAAATTTCAACAAAAAGAAATTCATATTCTCCTCCTCTATCACTTCTAACTATCTTGATCTTTTTATCAAGTTGGTTCTCAACCTCATTTTTGTAATGTATAAACATTTTCAAAGCCTCATCTTTACTTCTCAATAAGTAAACATAGCAATATCTTGTACAATCATCTATAAAAGTAATAAAGTATTTCTTTTCTCCTCTTGTTTGTATATACTTTAAATCACAAATATCAGTATATCAATTCAAGAGGTTCAGTACTTTTTTCAATTGATTTAAAAGAAGATTTTTGAAGTTTTACCTCAACGCAAATTTTACATTTATGATTAGAGTTAATCTCACATTTTGACAAACATTCCATATTAATTAATCTACGAATAGTATTATAATTAACATGTCCTACTCTATCATGCCATAAATTAGATAACTCAATCATATAAGCAGAAGATGTAATTTTATTAATATTGGAAGGTACAATAGTTATTACATTCATTTTGAAAAGTACATTGCTCATATATCCCTTCCCCACATACATCCCATTTTTAGTTAAGACAAACTTGTCTGATACAAAGACTAATTTAAATCCCTTTTGACTAAGAAGGGATCCTGATACTAAATTTTTCCTAATATCAGGCACATGGAGCACGTTGGTGAGGGTGAGTTCTTTGCCATATGTCATCTTCAGAGCCATCTTTCCTTGTCCAGCAATCTTAGATGAAGAAGAATTTTCCATGTATAATTGTTCTCATTCTCAATTTCTTGATATGTAGAGAACATCTTCCTATTAGAACACACATAGCGGGTTGCTCCAGTATCTACCCACCATTCCCTGGGAATCTCAATCAAATTTACTTCAGAAACAACCGCTGAAAGGTTCATTTCAGAAACATCTTGTAGAAGACCATCCACTTCTGTTACATTGGCTTGTGCGGACTTCTTGTTCTGATTTTTGCGATTGCGGCAGTCCTTTGCCCTATGTCCGAGCTTGTCACAAATGTATCATTTGCCTTAGAACTTTTTATTTGTTCCTTGTTGAGGCCCATTGCCGGAAAACTTCCTCTTTTTAGACTTCAGACCTTGTTCCGCCACGTTGGCTTTATATTCTACAAAAGTCCTTCCTGTTTTCTTTTCTGAAGCACGGTTGTCCTCTTCTATCCTTAATCTTACGATTAAGTCTTCAAGTTTCATCTCTTTGCGTTTATGCTTGAGATAATTCTTAAAAAAAATTCACATTGGTGGTAATTTTTTAATAATAGCAGCAACTTTGAAAGATTCACTTAAGGATATACATTATGCATATATTTCATGCAGGATAACTTGTAATTCTTGAACTTGGTTGATGACAGCCTTGGAATCCACCATCTTGTAGTCCAAAAACCTGCCAACTACGAATTTCTTCGTGCCAGCATCTTCTGTTTTATATTTCTTATCCAAGGAGTCCCATAGTTTTCTTGCTGTCTTGAGAGAACTATACACATTATATAATGTGTTACCCAATCCATTGAGGATATAGTTTCGGCATAGAAAATCAGCATGTTTCCATACATCAATAGCAGCAACCACTTGCATATCCGTTTCATCTTCTTTGAGCATAGGGGGATCTTAACGAATAAACCTTGCTAAGTTCAAAATAGTAAGATAAAACAACATCTTTTGTTGCCATCTTTTAAACTCTGTTCCATTAAACTTTTCTGCTTATTCACCATGGTTCACAGGAACATTTGGAATAGAATGTGTAGAAGAAGAAGAACCGATCATAGATAGAGTATTGGTAGCCATATCTCAAATATATATATAGAAATGATTAAATACTAATTGTCTTAAGATTGTTAGTAATCTAAAAATGAAAACTATATATATATATATATATATATATATATATAAAAACTTAACTCAAAATATATTTGTCAAGGCTAGTACTTGGTACTATGTCCTTAAGACAATTATGCCCTCCGTATGGTGCTCAGAGTTGATAGGACTTGTCTCCTATGATACAATGACACCGTATACTATAGTAGCACTCCAAATAGTATATTATTCGAACCAAAGAAATGCTCAGAACTCTCTCTCTTTCATAACTATGAAATGCTTATTATAAACTAAACTGATAATGCTTGAATGCTTGGAATGAATGAATGATAAGGCTGCCCCCTCCTATCTATTTATAGGATGGGTTGGTGATTCTTCGGATGGGCACTTAGTCCTTGAAAAGGCATGGGATGCCTTTGAAAAGACATGTAATGGCATCTGTAGGTCAAAATGACGCAATTTTGATCCTTTGCAAAATGAGCGCGTCTTTTTGGAACTGTAAACGACTTAGTTTTAGTCTTCGCGAAATCAAAACTACGCAATTTTAAGCTTAGTAGAAAAGGCGCTACAAAATGACGTAGTTTTGGGACGTCCGTTCGGACTAATACCCTTTCAGCAGATACCGCTACTTAAAATGACACAGTTTTGATAAAAATAATAAATAACATTTATCAAAACGACACAATTTTGATAATTGAACTAAAATAAAATTTTAATTAAATAAATTTAAATAAATTTTGTCTAAAAAGATATATACAAGGACCACGAACCACGAGCCAGGCCAGGCCGGCCGGTCAGCGGCAACGCGCGTGTGGGTTCGAACTAAGCCTTGGCTAGGTCCTCTCCCTTTCATAAAAGTGGGGTGCCCCTTGGGACCCAAACCCAAGAGCAATTTTCTTGTATATAAATATATTTAATGTTTAGTTCTTAACCAATGTGGGACTTTCCTTTTTCCCATATGTATTTATTATCTTTTATCATTTTCAAGTGTGATCTTTGAGAGTTAATATCTCATTCATTACTCCATGGATTTGAGCTTCCAAATACTTAATTTAATCAACTCATGGAGTAGAACACATTAATATATGAAATTATTAAAAATAATTAATGACTCCTACATTAAATTAGCCTCAAATTCTAACACATTCCTTTACCCCAGTAATGTCGTAACACACACACACACAAACACACACACACACACACACACACACACACACACACACACACACATATATATATATATATAGTACTCTTTCATTTCAGATTATATGATTATTATTGACTTTTGAAAGTCAATTTGAAAAATTTTAAAATCAAAAGTGAGATGATTTACAATAAATAATACTTTTTAGATAGTTTATAATATTCATCGTTAAATTGACAAAGAATAAAAGAATCAATGCCAATTTTAAATATCTCTTAAGTTGAATTTTAAAAAATTAACAATAATAAAATAATAAAGATGGGAGGGAGTATATACTCCATATTACAAACTATCTCCAGTAATATATTCCAAGCAACTAAAACAAATTGCTATGATTCTACGTTTGGATTGAAATAATGAAATGGAGCTGGACAGAATGGAATGATTTTAAGGTATTTTAAGTGTATGTTTAGTTGGTGGTGGTGGTGGATGATGTTATATAATGACAAAAATTAATTATCACATATATCTATTACATCTGAATGAATTTTCATTCCATTGAAATAATTTATCTTCGAAAATGATCATCAAATAAATTATTTTTATGTCATTCCTTTCACTATTACATTTCCTCAATCAAAAGTAGTATTAGTATACATGTACAATTTTTTTAATGCATGTGGTCAACGACAGATTTATTTGTCATAAAGAATCTATACACAATTTTTCTAGGATTAATTACATATTTTAGTACATTTTTAGAAATAATTACAATAATGGTGCATCCATAAAATAATTACAAAAGAAATACATTTGTAATAGTTTATTTACAAAATTAATGTAATTAGTATTCCTTTAATTTAGGTGATTAATAATGGAGTGCTGACATGGCAAATTAATTTTTTAATTAAAAAATTATTCCCGTTTTTTTCTAATTAATATATTTCATTTGATCCCCTATATCAAATTGCTCCCCTTTGAGCATTAGTTTAGCCCTGATTTCTGAAACAGTAGCTCTGAAAAGGGTAAGCTCCTGCCAAAGGCAAGGATTCAACTGAGCATTTGTTTGGATAGGTCTCCAACAGAGTGATTTATCCAACCATTTTTCATCTGACGTGACAAATGCTGCTTCTGCTGCTTCCAACACATTTGTACAGAGACGGAGGAGTTCTAGAGTAGCACTACATCGCGAAAATGTGACGAATGTCTTGATGACAAGCGGTATAATCACTTCTTTTACAATAAGTACCAGTTCCGACACCTTCAGCTCTACTATTATGGGGTCTTTTCCGAATCTCAAAAGCAAGAAACATGCTGCCCATATGTGCTCCGAAGAGAAATTTGTTTTTGAGAAATTTTGGGTCATTTTTTGTAGTGTACTCTGTGTGTACGTATATATAGAGAGAAATTATATATATATATATATATATTGGAGATTTAGAGGTGTGAGAAAGGCATGTGCTTCATATCCTTGGTCAGACTATGTCATGCTTGGTGATTTTTTCATAGTGCAGTTGGTAACCAAATCTTCATATCAAGGTAACCAAACCTTCATACCAAGGTAACCAGTTGGTAGCCAAACATTCATACCATGGTAACCAATTCATACCAAGGTAACCAGTTGGTAACCAAACCTTCATACCAAGGTAACCAATTCATATCAAGGTAACCAGTTGGTAACCAAGCTTTCATACCAAGGTAACCAAACCTTCATACCAAGGTAACCAATCCACCTCCACACCTGCAGTTTTTTCATAATGCAGTTGGTAACCAAACCTTCATACCAAGGTAACCAAACCTTCATGCCAAGGTAACCAAACCACCTCCACACCCGCAGTTTTTTTATAATACAGTTGGTAACCAAACCTTCATACCAAGGTAACCAATCCACCTCCACACCTGCAGTTTTTTCATAGTGCAGTTGGTAACCAAACCTGCGTACAAATGTAACCAATTCAGTTTTATTAGGTTACCAATTTATTTTGAATGTGATGCAGTTGGTAGCCAAACTTTCATGCAGTTGGTAGTCAAACCTTAATACCAAGGTAACCAATTCAATTTTATTAGGTTACCTTCATAGTGCAGTTGGTAACCAAACTTTCATCCCAAGGTAACCAGACCTTCATACCAAGGTAACCAAACCTTCATACCAAAATAACCAATCCACATCTACACCTGCAGTTTTTTTATAGTGCAGTTGGTAGCCAAACTTTCATACAAAGGTAACCATTTTAGTTTTTGTGGGTAACCAAATAGTCATAAAAAATTTCAGAACAGTAAGAGTTACATTTATTTGTTTTCAAACTTATGTTTGTAGAGCGAATCTTCTCCTTCTTCTCATTGGCGTTAACAGTGATAGAGAAGATTACATTTGAGTTAACAGTGAAGCAGTTGATGAGTTTTGATCAATGCGAGTGGACTGAGAATTTAATGAAAGAATATATGATTGTCATTGAAGGCTTTTTCTCTATTTCTTTTACTCTCTTCTCTCCCACCTACTGCAAAGTCATTCAAGTTGGTTTTTTATTTTATTTTTCTCTTTAAAATTAACAGTGATATATATTGCTTGTTTTTGTTGAAGACTAGAGGAAAAGTGGCCGAAGCGTTGAATTTGATGGTGAGAGATAGGATGAGAGAGAGTACGGAGGAAAAGTGGCAACGCCGTTGGCCAGAAAAGGTGAAGGAGGAAGATGACGAGGGAGGAAGATAACGAGAAAATAATTTTTGTTTTTCATCATTTTGATTTGAATTTTGAATTTTGAATTCTAGATTTGTTTTTGTTGTTAGATCCCAAAGATTTGAATTTGAATTATTAATTATGACAGCCTTGATTTTAGGTTTCCTTATTAATGTGAAATTGAATAGTTTGAATTTATTGCGTTATTTTTGTAATTATTTTATAGATGTACTAATTGTGTAATTACTTTCTAATTATTGTATATTACTGTAAAGAACTCATTTTTCTATTTGTAAATTGTGAAAATTACTGGATTTGGACCCAAACGGCCTCACTGGGAATGTCCTGGTGAACCACAAAAATCATGTAATATCCGGACGGTGCAAGATTACCCGAGCCGGGTGTGGCTACCAGAATTTGATATTTGGATAGCCCCACAATTGTAACGTTCCCGCTTCCAAGCACCAACAATCTCTGGTTCATGGAGAAGGAGTGCGTGTTAAATGAGGGTGCTACCATCGTCACCGTCACCAAATCTCTATTTACTTTACCCGGAACTGTGAATCGAATCGATAATTGTTGCCCGTACCCGATCTTGGTTTGAGTAACCGGTAATATAATGGTTGGACGCAAATTTGCGGATCCTAAATCCAAATATGACGGCGAAAAAGACTCCAAGCTTAATTCAGTAGGAAACAAAACTCCGGTGAAATTATAGTAAATATGAGGGTTGCTACCTCCAACTAGAACCCGACCATCAGCTAACAAAACAGCTGTGGAATGGTACATTCGGGATACGTTGCTCGGGTTTTGGACCTCAAACCTTGACCCGGTTTGGTTATCTGGTTTGTACACGACGGGCTCCAAGACCGGGTTCCGACCAAGCTCCCATCCTGCTGTACCAACTGATCCACCATTAATGATCAAAACCTTGCCATTAGGAAGCAGTACCATGTCACCCATGACCCGGGCCACTGGCATTTTCTCCATGACCCATTGTGGTGTCGGGTCAGTTATTTTGATTCTCCCACAAGTATCCAATGCTTGCACAAAATTACCATTTTGGGCATTGAGGTATGCTCCTTTTGGTGCACCACCACAAACCAAAACTTCAGCTTCAACTTTTCCTCCTTGTAAATTCTTCAGTGGAAGAAGAACTGCAGAACCGGTGCTCGGATAACTCCGAGGATCGCCACCGGGCATATCCGGGTAAGTCTTGACGACCACATTTTGAGCATAATCCAACAATATAGATCGATTATTAGCATAAATAAATAAATTCCCATCGACGTTAAGAAAAACAAATGGGTACAAATTATTTTCAATCTTTGGATCATTAGTCTGTACTAAAAATGGCAAGCTATGTGATTTTGTGGAGTCGGTTTTCGGATAAAACTCATAATTAAATTGACGACGGCCGCCTATTATTATCTCGCGGCCGTCAGGCAAAATATGATTTGTAGCATACCATCTCCTTTGAACTAATTCAAAGTTTATTTCTTCCCAATCACATCCATTGCATGGCTTGAAAACTCTGACCACGTGGTCACCGTCATTAAACCCGCCGGTTTGAACAAGCCTGCCGTCCGGCATGACGGCGCCGGAAGAACACCAAACGTCGGTGAGGACCATGAGAGGACGTATAGTATTTGTTGCGACATCGTACTCGACGGAGTGGGCAGTGCAGTCCGTGGTCAAAGCGGTGTCGTTAGGGTCGATTCTGCACTTGTTATCTGGCAATGAGATGTTAGATTTGCCGAAGTCGGTACGGTCATACATGACAACACGGTTGTTGCTGAGGAGTTGCATGTGCATGGCTGATATGCCAATGCTCGGCAGCAAGAGATCCCATTTGCCTCCGTCTGCGGCGGTGCTACAGCGGAGTTGTCCGGCAGCTAGTAGGAGGAGTAGCTGCCTCATGATGAGGAAGGAAAGGATGTGAATTCGAGCCATGAGTTGTATTTTTCTTTTTAATTTGTCATTTTGGGTGATTGTGGTTTTATGGTCGGGTATGTGACTGTGGTTTGTGGATGTATATGGGGGGGGGGGGGGGGGGGGGGGGGTGTCTAGTTGGGGTGCTTTAAATCCATTTTAAAGTTGTGTCAATGAGTTATGGTACCACACGCAACAAAACGCGTGGAATTTAGGACGCTTGAGTAGTAGTGTGTATATATATATGACATTTTTTTCCTCTTTAATTTATGTTTATAGGTATGAATTCACTAATTTGTAGTTGTATTTACGTACCCATGCAACTCCAAGTATGAATAAAATCGTTTGTGCTATGTCTAGGTATATATGAACACATTATATTACTGCATTATCAACGTTTTTCTCTTTCAATTAATGTGTAGGTTAATTCCCCTTTAATTCACTATAAGCATCTGTTTAATGGTTAGTGTTAACGCCTGATTTTGTACGCCCGACGAAATCACCCAAAAAGACGGGCCAAAACAGCGCCAACGGTTGATTGTATCGTTGTGAATTCAAACTCACGAAATACCCTCACATAAACATAAACAAAAGAAATATAAAGCATGAACACAAGAATTACGTGGAAACCCAATTGGGAAAAAACCACGGAGAGAGAGAGTAATCCACTATAATAATATTGGGAGTACAAGTTGTGTATTTGTGTTGTATCTCTTGTGCCCTGTGTATCATGATGTCTTCAACCCTTGCTTGTAGCCGTATATATAGAAGTCTTGTCTGTCCAAACCCTACTAGGAATAGGAGTCCTAGTCAAAATCCACTTATAACTGCAATTGCTTCCTTCCCAAGTTAGATATCTTCATCCCACCAAATAAGGAAACCCCAATCCTTCTCTAATAAGGACTCTTACAATAAAATACATAATAAACATATATGGGCCAACATTAAATCTGGCCCATTACATAGATAGGGCTACCCCATGGCCAAGCCCAAATATTCACGCCCTAACATTGCCCCCCAGTCTCTTATTTATAAGGAACTTATAATAAGAGAGTATACAAATAGATTGGGCTGCACCATGGCTAGACCCGAATAATCACAACCCAACATTGCCCCCAGTCTTTCATTAAACGGAACATTTGATGAAAGAGTATATAAAATGCATAGCCCAGCAACACAAAACGTCCAGCCCACCAGCTAAGAATTTGGCGATCTTCGACCGAGCCCAACCGGACCAAAAGCTGAGACTCTCTGACCGAGCCCAGCAAATCCAAGAACCGAGACTCTCTGACCGAGCCCAGCCTTCGTCTTCGAGTCGATGCATATGTTATATATGCATGAATGAAGATATGAATGCATGAATGAACGAATCAATGAATGCATGAATGAATGAATTAATGAATGCATAAATGAATGAATGCACGAATGAATGCACGAATGAATGCATTCATGAATAGAAGTGCACCCTTAAATAAATATTCACCTCGCTACGAGGAGACGAAGGAATCCATCCTTAAACCTCTGAAGTCCTTCTCTCCGAGAGCCGAAGGAACATCATGAAAAATATTCACATCGCTCCGAAGAGGCGAAGGAATCCCACCTTAGTCACTCCGATGTACCCTCTCTCCGAGAGCCGAAGATACACCGGGAAAATTTATTGCTTACACATAAAGCCCTCCGTAGCCCCACCGATGACCTTCTCTCCGAGAGCCGAAGGCACATCAGGAATGTTCCAAGACGCTCCGAAGAGGCGCTGGAACCCAACCTTTAAACACTCCGATGTACCCTCTCTCCGAGAGCCGAGGGTACACCAGGAAAAGTTGCTTCTATCACGAAGCCCTCCATAGCCCCACCAATGACCTTCTCTCCGAGAGCCGAAGGCACATCAGGAATAAACCTTCACTTCGCTACAAAGAGACGAAGGAATTCCGCCGCGGATCCTCCAATGACCTTCTCTCCGAGAGCCGAAGGTATACTGGGAAAAATAAAAACTCCGCTCAAAAGAGACGAAGGGTCTTCCACCATAGCACCAATGACCGATCCGCTGATCGGTTAAACAGGTTTTGGTCCGCTGAACAGACAATCATAAAAGAACTCCATGCTGCTAGTCTTCTAGAGACCTCTGACCGGCCCTGATCTTTCTTCAGAAGTTGATCCGTATATTCCACCACCAACCGATCTTGGAAATATTGCCGAAGCCTCTGACCGGCCACTACCAAAGCGTACATAAATATTTTCCAAGTTCGGGCTCCTTGTTTCCACATCCTTTAGGGACTAGGTGCTGCTTACCCCCAATCTCCTGCACCAGAACTGCTTTCGTCACGAGAGCTGCTCCGAAGCCTGCTCTCGGTTCGTCTCGTATCCGCTGCATAACGCACTGTATACTCCATTCTCAAAGTCATCGAATTGTCTGCCTATCAACAACAGTCCCGCTGAATTGTTCAATCAAACCCACTGTACTGATTCTGAAAATATTTCTCCTTAGACTATGAGTCTTCTTCTCCATTGCTATCCCTGTCAAGCCCATCGAATATCCCCCATAGTAAATTCCTGAATCTGAAGCCTCCTCTATCTGTTGTTGTTGATGCGGAGGAAGCGAAAGAAAGAGCCACTGTTACTTGGGTATTAAGCTGAAGTCAATCAATGTGCTGGTGATGCCTATAGTGTCGAAGTGATCCAAAGTTTTCTATCTTATTTTAATGACTTTATATTAGCAACCATAAATTCCCCCAGTGTTGCGTCACTTCCTGTCCATGCCATGTATCCCTCCTTCCACGTGCAGATTCCCCATTTCCCATAACATCACCATCCCGATGACAGTCTCCAAAGCTTGGTGGGGCATATTTATTCTTTCTTCCCGAACAACACAGCAAAATAGCTTAACCGAAGAAGCTTGAGGAAAACGCCGAAGTTGCCTTGCCAAGTAAAGGTAGTCCGAAGAGGCTTTAGGGAAATGCCGAAGTGGTCCGAAGTCATGTCAAAATCCTAGCGAAGTCCAGCTGAAGTCATACCGGCATCTTGCCGAAGTAGTTTGAATATGCCGAAGCAGAAGTCATGCCAAAATCCGGCCGAAGTGAAAACATGATGAAGCCGATACAATACATTCTGAAATAAAACTGCTATCGTTCGAAGTGGACCCTGTTACCCGAAGTGCCATGAGTGGACATCTCGAACCGTCAAATCTGCTATAACATTTTAATGGCGACCATGCTGAAGTCTCGACTGACTAATCTGAAGTCCTGATCAATTTTTATTCTGCAGCTTTGTATGGGTTGGTGTCGAAACCAAAGTATTGAATAAATGCCGAACTCATTAACTTTGGTGAAGCCCAGATCAACTTTCTTGAAGTCCTGATTCCGCCGAGGGCTATTCTGATGATTTCCCCTCGGCTTCTGCACTGACGATTGGGCCTCCTGATGAGACCTTTTCCCACGGGGGCTAACTCGTCTTCGATCTCTGCGACCGATCTGCACTGACGGTTGGGCCTCCTGATGAGACCTCTTCCCACGGGGGCTGACTTGTCTTCTATCTCTGCAACCGATGTCTCCAGATCTGCTTCTATCACAAGAGCGACTCCGAAGCGTACTCTCGGTTCTCCTCGTATCCTCTGCATGCTGTTGATCCTTTGGACTAGGCTGCCGATGCGATGAGGTGTTTAACTGCCTTTGTAGTATTATGTACTGACTATTGCTGTTAGTGTTGGTGCAAACTGTAAGTGTGGGTGCAATTTATCTATTTTGTCTTCGACTGTTATCCCCGAATAGTCATCTCCTCGGCTCTTGACCCGATACATCATCCAGCTAGAAATTAGATAACGTCAAATAGCAGTAGCAATGATGTAGAGGAGAATCATCCAGCTAGGTGTAGTAGAGTTCGAGGCCAATGCCGAAGTCCCGTCGCTGCTGTCGTTTTTTAACCTTCGCTGTAAATCCCATCCCCTTTTGATTTGTCACTTCGTCCACATGCTGCCAGAGAGATTCTTTAGTGATTATTTCGATGAGAGAGGGTTCTGTTGGACCCACTCAAAATCAGACTTATCATTACCCCAGTCTTCTTCTTCTCGAATACACGTTCCCAAGCTTTTCTGTTCATCTCCATAAACGAAATCCAATTTTCTCTTCTGTTTTTTGTTCGGCTTCGGCTTCCGCAATGTAGGTTGTGGATCGAGAGCCTGAATTTATCTCTTCAATAAATCGGTGGCTGTCATGGTTGAACTACCAAAGCCTAGCAAAGTATAACAAAGAAACCAAGTTTGCCGACGAAGAATCGCCGAAGTGGTCCGACGGTATCGTGACCCCTTTTCCCAATCTGTTGCTTCCTTAGCTCTCTGTGTCTGCACAGTAATCTTGCCGCTTCAATGAACTCTCCAATCACCCGAATCGCCGCGCATCTGTCTCCAAAAACTCCATCATCTCTGGCTTCGGGCTCTTCTCTGTAGAAATCAAATCTGAGGGTCTCCTTAGTGTTTTGTTGCACTTGACGATTTCCGATTCGCTTTTTAAGTAGCTGCAGGTAATTCCCTCCCAAAATTTGGGGTTCTAGCTAGGTTTCTCTTCCTTAAGTTCAGTAAAATTTTCTTTCTTCTTGATTTCTTGCTAGTAGCGGCTGTAGTCGCATCAGCGACAAAATATTCTCCCCAACATATGTAGATGTTCCAGGGTAGTTTAGCTCGGTAGTCCTCATGTTCTGCCCCTGCTCTTTCTCTGTCTGCAGAAAGCTAAAGTCTTGATGATGGAATTGCTTCGCTAAAGCTCTTTGATAGCTTGAGATTGATGTTTCAAACCGCTTAGTCCATCCACTGTGTTGAATTGCTTTTCTCTGTTGAATTGTTCTTCTCTGTTGCACCTTGGAACAAAAGACAAAAATTTCCCGTATCAAATTGAGGCGGTGCGAAAAGTATTGGGAGCATGTGGATGACCTCAAGAGATAATCTTTATTCTAACTGCTTCGATACGTTGGGTAAATAAAAACGAGGAGCATGGTTACACAGACCATTCCTCAAATAATAGTGTCCTTTTCCTTTTCAAAAGTGAAGACATATAGATACCACATGCCCAGAATCACATTAATAATTTATGAAACAGACCCCTTCATTCAAAATAATACATATATATTATTCCCACAAATAATCCGTACACAAATTCACAACCGCAACACATATATATCATGGAAAGGCAGAACCAAATAACACCTTATAATCATAATATAAGAATTCCCCAAAAATATGACCATGCTATATTAGGTTATATGCCAATAATTACACAGTAAACCATGAACAGAAACTGCAGGGGTAAAAGTTAATATTGGCATCATAATTGACCAACCAACCATCATTATAAAATACTAAATGCAAATAGGCTCTTCCACTCTTCATTTAGTTGATGCGACTCATATGTATATATACAAAGTTATAAGATAAGCAACTCATATGCATGTGATAACTGCGCCCATTAGAAAATATTATAAAGAGGTTGTTCTCGTTTTGTGTGAATAAGCATACAAGTAAAGTATCAATAATATTAATAATATTATGATGATACCATAACAAGCTATATATTATGAAAATTTTCAGATACATGTTCGACATATATCATTGATCTGATAAAAAAAAAAGAGAAGCAACTTAGCTTTATATGCAGATCTTTCAATTAAATCTGGTGATTTTAATTCGACACTAAAATCAGTGCCTTGTTTCCCACAGACGGCGCCAATGTTAACGCCTGATTTTGTACGCCCGACGAAATCACCCAAAAAGACGGGCCAAAACAGCGCCAACGGTTGATTGTATCGTTGTGAATTCAAACTCACGAAATACCCTCACATAAACATAAACAAAAGAAATATAAAGCATGAACACAAGAATTACGTGGAAACCCAATTGGGAAAAAACCACGGAGAGAGAGAGTAATCCACTATAATAATATTGGGAGTACAAGTTGTGTATTTGTGTTGTATCTCTTGTGCCCTGTGTATCATGATGTCTTCAACCCTTGCTTGTAGCCGTATATATAGAAGTCTTGTCTGTCCAAACCCTACTAGGAATAGGAGTCCTAGTCAAAATCCACTTATAACTGCAATTGCTTCCTTCCCAAGTTAGATATCTTCATCCCACCAAATAAGGAAACCCCAATCCTTCTCTAATAAGGACTCTTACAATAAAATACATAATAAACATATATGGGCCAACATTAAATCTGGCCCATTACATAGATAGGGCTACCCCATGGCCAAGCCCAAATATTCACGCCCTAACATTGCCCCCCAGTCTCTTATTTATAAGGAACTTATAATAAGAGAGTATACAAATAGATTGGGCTGCACCATGGCTAGACCCGAATAATCACAACCCAACATTGCCCCCAGTCTTTCATTAAACGGAACATTTGATGAAAGAGTATATAAAATGCATAGCCCAGCAACACAAAACGTCCAGCCCACCAGCTAAGAATTTGGCGATCTTCGACCGAGCCCAACCGGACCAAAAGCTGAGACTCTCTGACCGAGCCCAGCAAATCCAAGAACCGAGACTCTCTGACCGAGCCCAGCCTTCGTCTTCGAGTCGATGCATATGTTATATATGCATGAATGAAGATATGAATGCATGAATGAACGAATCAATGAATGCATGAATGAATGAATTAATGAATGCATAAATGAATGAATGCACGAATGAATGCACGAATGAATGCATTCATGATAGAAGTGCACCCTTAAATAAATATTCACCTCGCTACGAGGAGACGAAGGAATCCATCCTTAAACCTCTGAAGTCCTTCTCTCCGAGAGCCGAAGGAACATCATGAAAAATATTCACATCGCTCCGAAGAGGCGAAGGAATCCCACCTTAGTCACTCCGATGTACCCTCTCTCCGAGAGCCGAAGATACACCGGGAAAATTTATTGCTTACACATAAAGCCCTCCGTAGCCCCACCGATGACCTTCTCTCCGAGAGCCGAAGGCACATCAGGAATGTTCCAAGACGCTCCGAAGAGGCGCTGGAACCCAACCTTTAAACACTCCGATGTACCCTCTCTCCGAGAGCCGAGGGTACACCAGGAAAAGTTGCTTCTATCACGAAGCCCTCCATAGCCCCACCAATGACCTTCTCTCCGAGAGCCGAAGGCACATCAGGAATAAACCTTCACTTCGCTACAAAGAGACGAAGGAATTCCGCCGCGGATCCTCCAATGACCTTCTCTCCGAGAGCCGAAGGTATACTGGGAAAAATAAAAACTCCGCTCAAAAGAGACGAAGGGTCTTCCACCATAGCACCAATGACCGATCCGCTGATCGGTTAAACAGGTTTTGGTCCGCTGAACAGACAATCATAAAAGAACTCCATGCTGCTAGTCTTCTAGAGACCTCTGACCGGCCCTGATCTTTCTTCAGAAGTTGATCCGTATATTCCACCACCAACCGATCTTGGAAATATTGCCGAAGCCTCTGACCGGCCACTACCAAAGCGTACATAAATATTTTCCAAGTTCGGGCTCCTTGTTTCCACATCCTTTAGGGACTAGGTGCTGCTTACCCCCAATCTCCTGCACCAGAACTGCTTTCGTCACGAGAGCTGCTCCGAAGCCTGCTCTCGGTTCGTCTCGTATCCGCTGCATAACGCACTGTATACTCCATTCTCAAAGTCATCGAATTGTCTGCCTATCAACAACAGTCCCGCTGAATTGTTCAATCAAACCCACTGTACTGATTCTGAAAATATTTCTCCTTAGACTATGAGTCTTCTTCTCCATTGCTATCCCTGTCAAGCCCATCGAATATCCCCCATAGTAAATTCCTGAATCTGAAGCCTCCTCTATCTGTTGTTGTTGATGCGGAGGAAGCGAAAGAAAGAGCCACTGTTACTTGGGTATTAAGCTGAAGTCAATCAATGTGCTGGTGATGCCTATAGTGTCGAAGTGATCCAAAGTTTTCTATCTTATTTTAATGACTTTATATTAGCAACCATAAATTCCCCCAGTGTTGCGTCACTTCCTGTCCATGCCATGTATCCCTCCTTCCACGTGCAGATTCCCCATTTCCCATAACATCACCATCCCGATGACAGTCTCCAAAGCTTGGTGGGGCATATTTATTCTTTCTTCCCGAACAACACAGCAAAATAGCTTAACCGAAGAAGCTTGAGGAAAACGCCGAAGTTGCCTTGCCAAGTAAAGGTAGTCCGAAGAGGCTTTAGGGAAATGCCGAAGTGGTCCGAAGTCATGTCAAAATCCTAGCGAAGTCCAGCTGAAGTCATACCGGCATCTTGCCGAAGTAGTTTGAATATGCCGAAGCAGAAGTCATGCCAAAATCCGGCCGAAGTGAAAACATGATGAAGCCGATACAATACATTCTGAAATAAAACTGCTATCGTTCGAAGTGGACCCTGTTACCCGAAGTGCCATGAGTGGACATCTCGAACCGTCAAATCTGCTATAACATTTTAATGGCGACCATGCTGAAGTCTCGACTGACTAATCTGAAGTCCTGATCAATTTTTATTCTGCAGCTTTGTATGGGTTGGTGTCGAAACCAAAGTATTGAATAAATGCCGAACTCATTAACTTTGGTGAAGCCCAGATCAACTTTCTTGAAGTCCTGATTCCGCCGAGGGCTATTCTGATGATTTCCCCTCGGCTTCTGCACTGACGATTGGGCCTCCTGATGAGACCTTTTCCCACGGGGGCTAACTCGTCTTCGATCTCTGCGACCGATCTGCACTGACGGTTGGGCCTCCTGATGAGACCTCTTCCCACGGGGGCTGACTTGTCTTCTATCTCTGCAACCGATGTCTCCAGATCTGCTTCTATCACAAGAGCGACTCCGAAGCGTACTCTCGGTTCTCCTCGTATCCTCTGCATGCTGTTGATCCTTTGGACTAGGCTGCCGATGCGATGAGGTGTTTAACTGCCTTTGTAGTATTATGTACTGACTATTGCTGTTAGTGTTGGTGCAAACTGTAAGTGTGGGTGCAATTTATCTATTTTGTCTTCGACTGTTATCCCCGAATAGTCATCTCCTCGGCTCTTGACCCGATACATCATCCAGCTAGAAATTAGATAACGTCAAATAGCAGTAGCAATGATGTAGAGGAGAATCATCCAGCTAGGTGTAGTAGAGTTCGAGGCCAATGCCGAAGTCCCGTCGCTGCTGTCGTTTTTTAACCTTCGCTGTAAATCCCATCCCCTTTTGATTTGTCACTTCGTCCACATGCTGCCAGAGAGATTCTTTAGTGATTATTTCGATGAGAGAGGGTTCTGTTGGACCCACTCAAAATCAGACTTATCATTACCCCAGTCTTCTTCTTCTCGAATACACGTTCCCAAGCTTTTCTGTTCATCTCCATAAACGAAATCCAATTTTCTCTTCTGTTTTTTTGTTCGGCTTCGGCTTCCGCAATGTAGGTTGTGGATCGAGAGCCTGAATTTATCTCTTCAATAAATCGGTGGCTGTCATGGTTGAACTACCAAAGCCTAGCAAAGTATAACAAAGAAACCAAGTTTGCCGACGAAGAATCGCCGAAGTGGTCCGACGGTATCGTGACCCCTTTTCCCAATCTGTTGCTTCCTTAGCTCTCTGTGTCTGCACAGTAATCTTGCCGCTTCAATGAACTCTCCAATCACCCGAATCGCCGCGCATCTGTCTCCAAAAACTCCATCATCTCTGGCTTCGGGCTCTTCTCTGTAGAAATCAAATCTGAGGGTCTCCTTAGTGTTTTGTTGCACTTGACGATTTCCGATTCGCTTTTTAAGTAGCTGCAGGTAATTCCCTCCCAAAATTTGGGGTTCTAGCTAGGTTTCTCTTCCTTAAGTTCAGTAAAATTTTCTTTCTTCTTGATTTCTTGCTAGTAGCGGCTGTAGTCGCATCAGCGACAAAATATTCTCCCCAACATATGTAGATGTTCCAGGGTAGTTTAGCTCGGTAGTCCTCATGTTCTGCCCCTGCTCTTTCTCTGTCTGCAGAAAGCTAAAGTCTTGATGATGGAATTGCTTCGCTAAAGCTCTTTGATAGCTTGAGATTGATGTTTCAAACCGCTTAGTCCATCCACTGTGTTGAATTGCTTTTCTCTGTTGAATTGTTCTTCTCTGTTGCACCTTGGAACAAAAGACAAAAATTTCCCGTATCAAATTGAGGCGGTGCGAAAAGTATTGGGAGCATGTGGATGACCTCAAGAGATAATCTTATTCTAACTGCTTCGGTACGTTGGGTAAATAAAAACGAGGAGCATGGTTACACAGACCATTCCTCAAATAATAGTGTCCTTTTCCTTTTCAAAAGTGAAGACATATAGATACCACATGCCCAGAATCACATTAATAATTTATGAAACAGACCCCTTCATTCAAAATAATACATATATATTATTCCCACAAATAATCCGTACACAAATTCACAACCGCAACACATATATATCATGGAAAGGCAGAACCAAATAACACCTTATAATCATAATATAAGAATTCCCCAAAAATATGACCATGCTATATTAGGTTATATGCCAATAATTACACAGTAAACCATGAACAGAAACTGCAGGGGTAAAAGTTAATATTGGCATCATAATTGACCAACCAACCATCATTATAAAATACTAAATGCAAATAGGCTCTTCCACTCTTCATTTAGTTGATGCGACTCATATGTATATATACAAAGTTATAAGATAAGCAACTCATATGCATGTGATAACTGCGCCCATTAGAAAATATTATAAAGAGGTTGTTCTCGTTTTGTGTGAATAAGCATACAAGTAAAGTATCAATAATATTAATAATATTATGATGATACCATAACAAGCTATATATTATGAAAATTTTCAGATACATGTTCGACATATATCATTGATCTGATAAAAAAAAAAGAGAAGCAACTTAGCTTTATATGCAGATCTTTCAATTAAATCTGGTGATTTTAATTCGACACTAAAATCAGTGCCTTGTTTCCCACAGACGGCGCCAATGTTAACGCCTGATTTTGTACGCCCGACGAAATCACCCAAAAAGACGGGCCAAAACAGCGCCAACGGTTGATTGTATCGTTGTGAATTCAAACTCACGAAATACCCTCACATAAACATAAACAAAAGAAATATAAAGCATGAACACAAGAATTACGTGGAAACCCAATTGGGAAAAAACCACGGAGAGAGAGAGTAATCCACTATAATAATATTGGGAGTACAAGTTGTGTATTTGTGTTGTATCTCTTGTGCCCTGTGTATCATGATGTCTTCAACCCTTGCTTGTAGCCGTATATATAGAAGTCTTGTCTGTCCAAACCCTACTAGGAATAGGAGTCCTAGTCAAAATCCACTTATAACTGCAATTGCTTCCTTCCCAAGTTAGATATCTTCATCCCACCAAATAAGGAAACCCCAATCCTTCTCTAATAAGGACTCTTACAATAAAATACATAATAAACATATATGGGCCAACATTAAATCTGGCCCATTACATAGATAGGGCTACCCCATGGCCAAGCCCAAATATTCACGCCCTAACATTGCCCCCCAGTCTCTTATTTATAAGGAACTTATAATAAGAGAGTATACAAATAGATTGGGCTGCACCATGGCTAGACCCGAATAATCACAACCCAACATTGCCCCCAGTCTTTCATTAAACGGAACATTTGATGAAAGAGTATATAAAATGCATAGCCCAGCAACACAAACGTCCAGCCCACCAGCTAAGAATTTGGCGATCTTCGACCGAGCCCAACCGGACCAAAAGCTGAGACTCTCTGACCGAGCCCAGCAAATCCAAGAACCGAGACTCTCTGACCGAGCCCAGCCTTCGTCTTCGAGTCGATGCATATGTTATATATGCATGAATGAAGATATGAATGCATGAATGAACGAATCAATGAATGCATGAATGAATGAATTAATGAATGCATAAATGAATGAATGCACGAATGAATGCACGAATGAATGCATTCATGAATAGAAGTGCACCCTTAAATAAATATTCACCTCGCTACGAGGAGACGAAGGAATCCATCCTTAAACCTCTGAAGTCCTTCTCTCCGAGAGCCGAAGGAACATCATGAAAATATTCACATCGCTCCGAAGAGGCGAAGGAATCCCACCTTAGTCACTCCGATGTACCCTCTCTCCGAGAGCCGAAGATACACCGGGAAAATTTATTGCTTACACATAAAGCCCTCCGTAGCCCCACCGATGACCTTCTCTCCGAGAGCCGAAGGCACATCAGGAATGTTCCAAGACGCTCCGAAGAGGCGCTGGAACCCAACCTTTAAACACTCCGATGTACCCTCTCTCCGAGAGCCGAGGGTACACCAGGAAAAGTTGCTTCTATCACGAAGCCCTCCATAGCCCCACCAATGACCTTCTCTCCGAGAGCCGAAGGCACATCAGGAATAAACCTTCACTTCGCTACAAAGAGACGAAGGAATTCCGCCGCGGATCCTCCAATGACCTTCTCTCCGAGAGCCGAAGGTATACTGGGAAAAATAAAAACTCCGCTCAAAAGAGACGAAGGGTCTTCCACCATAGCACCAATGACCGATCCGCTGATCGGTTAAACAGGTTTTGGTCCGCTGAACAGACAATCATAAAAGAACTCCATGCTGCTAGTCTTCTAGAGACCTCTGACCGGCCCTGATCTTTCTTCAGAAGTTGATCCGTATATTCCACCACCAACCGATCTTGGAAATATTGCCGAAGCCTCTGACCGGCCACTACCAAAGCGTACATAAATATTTTCCAAGTTCGGGCTCCTTGTTTCCACATCCTTTAGGGACTAGGTGCTGCTTACCCCCAATCTCCTGCACCAGAACTGCTTTCGTCACGAGAGCTGCTCCGAAGCCTGCTCTCGGTTCGTCTCGTATCCGCTGCATAACGCACTGTATACTCCATTCTCAAAGTCATCGAATTGTCTGCCTATCAACAACAGTCCCGCTGAATTGTTCAATCAAACCCACTGTACTGATTCTGAAAATATTTCTCCTTAGACTATGAGTCTTCTTCTCCATTGCTATCCCTGTCAAGCCCATCGAATATCCCCCATAGTAAATTCCTGAATCTGAAGCCTCCTCTATCTGTTGTTGTTGATGCGGAGGAAGCGAAAGAAAGAGCCACTGTTACTTGGGTATTAAGCTGAAGTCAATCAATGTGCTGGTGATGCCTATAGTGTCGAAGTGATCCAAAGTTTTCTATCTTATTTTAATGACTTTATATTAGCAACCATAAATTCCCCCAGTGTTGCGTCACTTCCTGTCCATGCCATGTATCCCTCCTTCCACGTGCAGATTCCCCATTTCCCATAACATCACCATCCCGATGACAGTCTCCAAAGCTTGGTGGGGCATATTTATTCTTTCTTCCCGAACAACACAGCAAAATAGCTTAACCGAAGAAGCTTGAGGAAAACGCCGAAGTTGCCTTGCCAAGTAAAGGTAGTCCGAAGAGGCTTTAGGGAAATGCCGAAGTGGTCCGAAGTCATGTCAAAATCCTAGCGAAGTCCAGCTGAAGTCATACCGGCATCTTGCCGAAGTAGTTTGAATATGCCGAAGCAGAAGTCATGCCAAAATCCGGCCGAAGTGAAAACATGATGAAGCCGATACAATACATTCTGAAATAAAACTGCTATCGTTCGAAGTGGACCCTGTTACCCGAAGTGCCATGAGTGGACATCTCGAACCGTCAAATCTGCTATAACATTTTAATGGCGACCATGCTGAAGTCTCGACTGACTAATCTGAAGTCCTGATCAATTTTTATTCTGCAGCTTTGTATGGGTTGGTGTCGAAACCAAAGTATTGAATAAATGCCGAACTCATTAACTTTGGTGAAGCCCAGATCAACTTTCTTGAAGTCCTGATTCCGCCGAGGGCTATTCTGATGATTTCCCCTCGGCTTCTGCACTGACGATTGGGCCTCCTGATGAGACCTTTTCCCACGGGGGCTAACTCGTCTTCGATCTCTGCGACCGATCTGCACTGACGGTTGGGCCTCCTGATGAGACCTCTTCCCACGGGGGCTGACTTGTCTTCTATCTCTGCAACCGATGTCTCCAGATCTGCTTCTATCACAAGAGCGACTCCGAAGCGTACTCTCGGTTCTCCTCGTATCCTCTGCATGCTGTTGATCCTTTGGACTAGGCTGCCGATGCGATGAGGTGTTTAACTGCCTTTGTAGTATTATGTACTGACTATTGCTGTTAGTGTTGGTGCAAACTGTAAGTGTGGGTGCAATTTATCTATTTTGTCTTCGACTGTTATCCCCGAATAGTCATCTCCTCGGCTCTTGACCCGATACATCATCCAGCTAGAAATTAGATAACGTCAAATAGCAGTAGCAATGATGTAGAGGAGAATCATCCAGCTAGGTGTAGTAGAGTTCGAGGCCAATGCCGAAGTCCCGTCGCTGCTGTCGTTTTTTAACCTTCGCTGTAAATCCCATCCCCTTTTGATTTGTCACTTCGTCCACATGCTGCCAGAGAGATTCTTTAGTGATTATTTCGATGAGAGAGGGTTCTGTTGGACCCACTCAAAATCAGACTTATCATTACCCCAGTCTTCTTCTTCTCGAATACACGTTCCCAAGCTTTTCTGTTCATCTCCATAAACGAAATCCAATTTTCTCTTCTGTTTTTTTGTTCGGCTTCGGCTTCCGCAATGTAGGTTGTGGATCGAGAGCCTGAATTTATCTCTTCAATAAATCGGTGGCTGTCATGGTTGAACTACCAAAGCCTAGCAAAGTATAACAAAGAAACCAAGTTTGCCGACGAAGAATCGCCGAAGTGGTCCGACGGTATCGTGACCCCTTTTCCCAATCTGTTGCTTCCTTAGCTCTCTGTGTCTGCACAGTAATCTTGCCGCTTCAATGAACTCTCCAATCACCCGAATCGCCGCGCATCTGTCTCCAAAAACTCCATCATCTCTGGCTTCGGGCTCTTCTCTGTAGAAATCAAATCTGAGGGTCTCCTTAGTGTTTTGTTGCACTTGACGATTTCCGATTCGCTTTTTAAGTAGCTGCAGGTAATTCCCTCCCAAAATTTGGGGTTCTAGCTAGGTTTCTCTTCCTTAAGTTCAGTAAAATTTTCTTTCTTCTTGATTTCTTGCTAGTAGCGGCTGTAGTCGCATCAGCGACAAAATATTCTCCCCAACATATGTAGATGTTCCAGGGTAGTTTAGCTCGGTAGTCCTCATGTTCTGCCCCTGCTCTTTCTCTGTCTGCAGAAAGCTAAAGTCTTGATGATGGAATTGCTTCGCTAAAGCTCTTTGATAGCTTGAGATTGATGTTTCAAACCGCTTAGTCCATCCACTGTGTTGAATTGCTTTTCTCTGTTGAATTGTTCTTCTCTGTTGCACCTTGGAACAAAAGACAAAAATTTCCCGTATCAAATTGAGGCGGTGCGAAAAGTATTGGGAGCATGTGGATGACCTCAAGAGATAATCTTTATTCTAACTGCTTCGATACGTTGGGTAAATAAAAACGAGGAGCATGGTTACACAGACCATTCCTCAAATAATAGTGTCCTTTTCCTTTTCAAAAGTGAAGACATATAGATACCACATGCCCAGAATCACATTAATAATTTATGAAACAGACCCCTTCATTCAAAATAATACATATATATTATTCCCACAAATAATCCGTACACAAATTCACAACCGCAACACATATATATCATGGAAAGGCAGAACCAAATAACACCTTATAATCATAATATAAGAATTCCCCAAAAATATGACCATGCTATATTAGGTTATATGCCAATAATTACACAGTAAACCATGAACAGAAACTGCAGGGGTAAAAGTTAATATTGGCATCATAATTGACCAACCAACCATCATTATAAAATACTAAATGCAAATAGGCTCTTCCACTCTTCATTTAGTTGATGCGACTCATATGTATATATACAAAGTTATAAGATAAGCAACTCATATGCATGTGATAACTGCGCCCATTAGAAAATATTATAAAGAGGTTGTTCTCGTTTTGTGTGAATAAGCATACAAGTAAAGTATCAATAATATTAATAATATTATGATGATACCATAACAAGCTATATATTATGAAAATTTTCAGATACATGTTCGACATATATCATTGATCTGATAAAAAAAAAAGAGAAGCAACTTAGCTTTATATGCAGATCTTTCAATTAAATCTGGTGATTTTAATTCGACACTAAAATCAGTGCCTTGTTTCCCACAGACGGCGCCAATGTTAACGCCTGATTTTGTACGCCCGACGAAATCACCCAAAAAGACGGGCCAAAACAGCGCCAACGGTTGATTGTATCGTTGTGAATTCAAACTCACGAAATACCCTCACATAAACATAAACAAAAGAAATATAAAGCATGAACACAAGAATTACGTGGAAACCCAATTGGGAAAAAACCACGGAGAGAGAGAGTAATCCACTATAATAATATTGGGAGTACAAGTTGTGTATTTGTGTTGTATCTCTTGTGCCCTGTGTATCATGATGTCTTCAACCCTTGCTTGTAGCCGTATATATAGAAGTCTTGTCTGTCCAAACCCTACTAGGAATAGGAGTCCTAGTCAAAATCCACTTATAACTGCAATTGCTTCCTTCCCAAGTTAGATATCTTCATCCCACCAAATAAGGAAACCCCAATCCTTCTCTAATAAGGACTCTTACAATAAAATACATAATAAACATATATGGGCCAACATTAAATCTGGCCCATTACATAGATAGGGCTACCCCATGGCCAAGCCCAAATATTCACGCCCTAACATTGCCCCCCAGTCTCTTATTTATAAGGAACTTATAATAAGAGAGTATACAAATAGATTGGGCTGCACCATGGCTAGACCCGAATAATCACAACCCAACATTGCCCCCAGTCTTTCATTAAACGGAACATTTGATGAAAGAGTATATAAAATGCATAGCCCAGCAACACAAAACGTCCAGCCCACCAGCTAAGAATTTGGCGATCTTCGACCGAGCCCAACCGGACCAAAAGCTGAGACTCTCTGACCGAGCCCAGCAAATCCAAGAACCGAGACTCTCTGACCGAGCCCAGCCTTCGTCTTCGAGTCGATGCATATGTTATATATGCATGAATGAAGATATGAATGCATGAATGAACGAATCAATGAATGCATGAATGAATGAATTAATGAATGCATAAATGAATGAATGCACGAATGAATGCACGAATGAATAGAAGTGCACCCTTAAATAAATATTCACCTCGCTACGAGGAGACGAAGGAATCCATCCTTAAACCTCTGAAGTCCTTCTCTCCGAGAGCCGAAGGAACATCATGAAAAATATTCACATCGCTCCGAAGAGGCGAAGGAATCCCACCTTAGTCACTCCGATGTACCCTCTCTCCGAGAGCCGAAGATACACCGGGAAAATTTATTGCTTACACATAAAGCCCTCCGTAGCCCCACCGATGACCTTCTCTCCGAGAGCCGAAGGCACATCAGGAATGTTCCAAGACGCTCCGAAGAGGCGCTGGAACCCAACCTTTAAACACTCCGATGTACCCTCTCTCCGAGAGCCGAGGGTACACCAGGAAAAGTTGCTTCTATCACGAAGCCCTCCATAGCCCCACCAATGACCTTCTCTCCGAGAGCCGAAGGCACATCAGGAATAAACCTTCACTTCGCTACAAAGAGACGAAGGAATTCCGCCGCGGATCCTCCAATGACCTTCTCTCCGAGAGCCGAAGGTATACTGGGAAAAATAAAAACTCCGCTCAAAAGAGACGAAGGGTCTTCCACCATAGCACCAATGACCGATCCGCTGATCGGTTAAACAGGTTTTGGTCCGCTGAACAGACAATCATAAAAGAACTCCATGCTGCTAGTCTTCTAGAGACCTCTGACCGGCCCTGATCTTTCTTCAGAAGTTGATCCGTATATTCCACCACCAACCGATCTTGGAAATATTGCCGAAGCCTCTGACCGGCCACTACCAAAGCGTACATAAATATTTTCCAAGTTCGGGCTCCTTGTTTCCACATCCTTTAGGGACTAGGTGCTGCTTACCCCCAATCTCCTGCACCAGAACTGCTTTCGTCACGAGAGCTGCTCCGAAGCCTGCTCTCGGTTCGTCTCGTATCCGCTGCATAACGCACTGTATACTCCATTCTCAAAGTCATCGAATTGTCTGCCTATCAACAACAGTCCCGCTGAATTGTTCAATCAAACCCACTGTACTGATTCTGAAAATATTTCTCCTTAGACTATGAGTCTTCTTCTCCATTGCTATCCCTGTCAAGCCCATCGAATATCCCCCATAGTAAATTCCTGAATCTGAAGCCTCCTCTATCTGTTGTTGTTGATGCGGAGGAAGCGAAAGAAAGAGCCACTGTTACTTGGGTATTAAGCTGAAGTCAATCAATGTGCTGGTGATGCCTATAGTGTCGAAGTGATCCAAAGTTTTCTATCTTATTTTAATGACTTTATATTAGCAACCATAAATTCCCCCAGTGTTGCGTCACTTCCTGTCCATGCCATGTATCCCTCCTTCCACGTGCAGATTCCCCATTTCCCATAACATCACCATCCCGATGACAGTCTCCAAAGCTTGGTGGGGCATATTTATTCTTTCTTCCCGAACAACACAGCAAAATAGCTTAACCGAAGAAGCTTGAGGAAAACGCCGAAGTTGCCTTGCCAAGTAAAGGTAGTCCGAAGAGGCTTTAGGGAAATGCCGAAGTGGTCCGAAGTCATGTCAAAATCCTAGCGAAGTCCAGCTGAAGTCATACCGGCATCTTGCCGAAGTAGTTTGAATATGCCGAAGCAGAAGTCATGCCAAAATCCGGCCGAAGTGAAAACATGATGAAGCCGATACAATACATTCTGAAATAAAACTGCTATCGTTCGAAGTGGACCCTGTTACCCGAAGTGCCATGAGTGGACATCTCGAACCGTCAAATCTGCTATAACATTTTAATGGCGACCATGCTGAAGTCTCGACTGACTAATCTGAAGTCCTGATCAATTTTTATTCTGCAGCTTTGTATGGGTTGGTGTCGAAACCAAAGTATTGAATAAATGCCGAACTCATTAACTTTGGTGAAGCCCAGATCAACTTTCTTGAAGTCCTGATTCCGCCGAGGGCTATTCTGATGATTTCCCCTCGGCTTCTGCACTGACGATTGGGCCTCCTGATGAGACCTTTTCCCACGGGGGCTAACTCGTCTTCGATCTCTGCGACCGATCTGCACTGACGGTTGGGCCTCCTGATGAGACCTCTTCCCACGGGGGCTGACTTGTCTTCTATCTCTGCAACCGATGTCTCCAGATCTGCTTCTATCACAAGAGCGACTCCGAAGCGTACTCTCGGTTCTCCTCGTATCCTCTGCATGCTGTTGATCCTTTGGACTAGGCTGCCGATGCGATGAGGTGTTTAACTGCCTTTGTAGTATTATGTACTGACTATTGCTGTTAGTGTTGGTGCAAACTGTAAGTGTGGGTGCAATTTATCTATTTTGTCTTCGACTGTTATCCCCGAATAGTCATCTCCTCGGCTCTTGACCCGATACATCATCCAGCTAGAAATTAGATAACGTCAAATAGCAGTAGCAATGATGTAGAGGAGAATCATCCAGCTAGGTGTAGTAGAGTTCGAGGCCAATGCCGAAGTCCCGTCGCTGCTGTCGTTTTTTAACCTTCGCTGTAAATCCCATCCCCTTTTGATTTGTCACTTCGTCCACATGCTGCCAGAGAGATTCTTTAGTGATTATTTCGATGAGAGAGGGTTCTGTTGGACCCACTCAAAATCAGACTTATCATTACCCCAGTCTTCTTCTTCTCGAATACACGTTCCCAAGCTTTTCTGTTCATCTCCATAAACGAAATCCAATTTTCTCTTCTGTTTTTTTGTTCGGCTTCGGCTTCCGCAATGTAGGTTGTGGATCGAGAGCCTGAATTTATCTCTTCAATAAATCGGTGGCTGTCATGGTTGAACTACCAAAGCCTAGCAAAGTATAACAAAGAAACCAAGTTTGCCGACGAAGAATCGCCGAAGTGGTCCGACGGTATCGTGACCCCTTTTCCCAATCTGTTGCTTCCTTAGCTCTCTGTGTCTGCACAGTAATCTTGCCGCTTCAATGAACTCTCCAATCACCCGAATCGCCGCGCATCTGTCTCCAAAAACTCCATCATCTCTGGCTTCGGGCTCTTCTCTGTAGAAATCAAATCTGAGGGTCTCCTTAGTGTTTTGTTGCACTTGACGATTTCCGATTCGCTTTTTAAGTAGCTGCAGGTAATTCCCTCCCAAAATTTGGGGTTCTAGCTAGGTTTCTCTTCCTTAAGTTCAGTAAAATTTTCTTTCTTCTTGATTTCTTGCTAGTAGCGGCTGTAGTCGCATCAGCGACAAAATATTCTCCCCAACATATGTAGATGTTCCAGGGTAGTTTAGCTCGGTAGTCCTCATGTTCTGCCCCTGCTCTTTCTCTGTCTGCAGAAAGCTAAAGTCTTGATGATGGAATTGCTTCGCTAAAGCTCTTTGATAGCTTGAGATTGATGTTTCAAACCGCTTAGTCCATCCACTGTGTTGAATTGCTTTTCTCTGTTGAATTGTTCTTCTCTGTTGCACCTTGGAACAAAAGACAAAAATTTCCCGTATCAAATTGAGGCGGTGCGAAAAGTATTGGGAGCATGTGGATGACCTCAAGAGATAATCTTTATTCTAACTGCTTCGGTACGTTGGGTAAATAAAAACGAGGAGCATGGTTACACAGACCATTCCTCAAATAATAGTGTCCTTTTCCTTTTCAAAAGTGAAGACATATAGATACCACATGCCCAGAATCACATTAATAATTTATGAAACAGACCCCTTCATTCAAAATAATACATATATATTATTCCCACAAATAATCCGTACACAAATTCACAACCGCAACACATATATATCATGGAAAGGCAGAACCAAATAACACCTTATAATCATAATATAAGAATTCCCCAAAAATATGACCATGCTATATTAGGTTATATGCCAATAATTACACAGTAAACCATGAACAGAAACTGCAGGGGTAAAAGTTAATATTGGCATCATAATTGACCAACCAACCATCATTATAAAATACTAAATGCAAATAGGCTCTTCCACTCTTCATTTAGTTGATGCGACTCATATGTATATATACAAAGTTATAAGATAAGCAACTCATATGCATGTGATAACTGCGCCCATTAGAAAATATTATAAAGAGGTTGTTCTCGTTTTGTGTGAATAAGCATACAAGTAAAGTATCAATAATATTAATAATATTATGATGATACCATAACAAGCTATATATTATGAAAATTTTCAGATACATGTTCGACATATATCATTGATCTGATAAAAAAAAAAGAGAAGCAACTTAGCTTTATATGCAGATCTTTCAATTAAATCTGGTGATTTTAATTCGACACTAAAATCAGTGCCTTGTTTCCCACAGACGGCGCCAATGTTAACGCCTGATTTTGTACGCCCGACGAAATCACCCAAAAAGACGGGCCAAAACAGCGCCAACGGTTGATTGTATCGTTGTGAATTCAAACTCACGAAATACCCTCACATAAACATAAACAAAAGAAATATAAAGCATGAACACAAGAATTACGTGGAAACCCAATTGGGAAAAAACCACGGAGAGAGAGAGTAATCCACTATAATAATATTGGGAGTACAAGTTGTGTATTTGTGTTGTATCTCTTGTGCCCTGTGTATCATGATGTCTTCAACCCTTGCTTGTAGCCGTATATATAGAAGTCTTGTCTGTCCAAACCCTACTAGGAATAGGAGTCCTAGTCAAAATCCACTTATAACTGCAATTGCTTCCTTCCCAAGTTAGATATCTTCATCCCACCAAATAAGGAAACCCCAATCCTTCTCTAATAAGGACTCTTACAATAAAATACATAATAAACATATATGGGCCAACATTAAATCTGGCCCTATTACATAGATAGGGCTACCCCATGGCCAAGCCCAAATATTCACGCCCTAACAGTTAGATATGTAGCACTAAAATTCTTGCAGGATTCTACCACTATACTACTACTACTTATATACGGCCCTTGGGCCATTAATTAATTAAGTCAGTGAACTCATAATATATATTTCTTGTTTTGAAGTTAGATATGTAGCATTGTAAGATGATCATCTAAAGCTTGAACACATGCAAGAAAGGAGTTCTGGTAAAGCTATTGATTCATCTCTCTCGTTTTGTCTCTCAATCCCACTAACGCTGATTGAAAGATACATGCATGCAAGGAATAATTTGGTGTATAATACTCCCTCTCCCCTCCTAAGAAAAGAATGAGAGTTTTATTTTTTTAGAATAATATTATGTGCAGAAAAAGTAAGATTCGTGTATTGTTTACCAATGAAAATATGTAAAACATTTAATCGTAGATTCCTCTTTCTTATTTTCTCTCATTTTATATATTTTTTGTGCATAATTTTTGTGTATAATTTGTGCCCCTACCATTAATCATTTTTTTATTCAAATGTTTTTATTTAACACATTTAAATATGATTTTTTACGATATGTATTCAACTTAAAAGAGTAAAATTTGTTTTAATTATTTAAAAAATTTAAATCAAATTATCTCTAACTATATTGTTAATATTTAAAAAAATAAGCAAGAAAAAAGTGTTTTTAGTTGTCTGACAAATGATGAAATACTTTAAAACTAAACGTATGTTTTGGGTGGTGCTTGACAATTTCTAATGATTTGATTGTAATTGGATCCTCCATTTGTGATGTGCTGATCACAACGTACCATCCAATATTAAAAAATAGTCAATTTGACTTTAAAAAGTCAAAACTAAACAGTTATTTTGGAACGGAGGAAGTATATAAAAATATTTATCATGGGAGGGGGAGTATAATACACTCACGTTTATAAATAATAATTAATAATAAACAAAGGGTCATCTTAACATGTGCCCTTAGGGCACATGCTAAGCACACAGTTCAAGAAAATATTCTCTTGAACTGTGTGTATATTCCCTTGATTTATGCATTTGCACCAAATTCAAGAGAATATGCACACAGTTCAAAAAAATATTCTCTTGAACTGTATGCTTAACATGTGCCCTAAGGGCACATGTTAAGAAATTCCATAAAGAAATTGGATGTACATCCCATGCATAAACGTACTCCCATTTCTATGTGTTGCTATACATTAGGAAGCTGGCATATTACATTAGGATATTTTGTAAAATTTGGCAACTTCTATTCTTATTTCCTTTAAATATTAGGGTTAAATATTAGGGTTTGTATCCAAAATGTATAAATAGGGTATGCCTTCTCTTCTACTTAAATAAACGTACGTATATATAAATAAGATCGACAAAACTAATGATTTGGCCACCGAAGTTGACACATTTTATTGAATACACGATTGAATTTTTAATTTTTTAAATTAACCAGCTGAACTAATTATTATTTTCAAATTAGACCATTCTGTTAAATCTAGTTCACGGCTGTTAAATATTAGGGTTTGTATCCAAAATCTATAAATAGGGTATGCCTTCTCTTCTACTTTAATATATGTACGTATATATAAATAAGATCTGGAGAGTCAAAAGTCGAACAAGACTTTATTTTTTTACTATTTTGCCCTCAATTTGAATTCGCCTATTTAATATTTTACTCCCTCCGTTCCTTAAAGACTGCAGTTTTAGAGGAAAAAAATTGTTCCTTAAAAAATGCAATTTTAGGAATCCAATATAGTTTTTGTATTTTTTTTTCAAATATGTCCTTGTTCAACAATAACTAAGCAATTAATGCTTACTTAAAATTCTCATTTATTGGTAAGGCTAGCTTTGTCATTTTATCCCATTTATTAGTTTGTGTGTTTTTTGCTAAAACTGCACTTTTTAAAAAACGGAAGTAGTATCTCCTATTGACAAGAATTTGCGAATAGTATACAGAAAACTTCATGTTAACTTAATTTTCTGTTAACTACCCGCAGTTTGCGGATGTTTAGTCTCCCCCATATAAAAACTCAGCATATCGAATTGGGGCAGATTAGTTCTTCAAAACCCTAAGACGCAACAAGTTGTTGCGGATACTTAATACTCTCCGCAAGAATTTCTTGTGGAGAGTAATTTAAAAATTCTAATATGGGCCATTCACGATTGGAATAGACACCATATGATGGGTTGACTGGGAGATCAAAGAGTCATAGCCAGCGATGGCTATAAATCATGTCCCTATACATATATATATATATATATATATATATATATATATATATATATATATATATACACAGAGAGAGAGAGAGGATAAGACAAAATAAATAGCAACTACACAAGCAAATAATTTTCAGAATTGCACATATGCAGATGACAAATCTAAATACCATCTCCATGATATGTGGGGATCAATTGTAACACCTCGAACCGACTACATGTCCGGAGTGCCACACTATACAAGCCCAACGACCCGCAAAACAACAATATCAATAGCGCAGCCCAAACGAAAACACAATAATAAAACAAACTTGAAATCAGTCTTTCATTAACAAATTTACACTAATATTCAATAACTAAATACTGAAAACATAACTTTGGAGACACAACTCCATTAACAAAAAGTCTTATCAAAATTCTAAAATATTTCTAAACTTTTTAAACAAAAATATCTTTCGATCATCCACAAAAGTGCCACAATGCTCGGCTCTTAACAAGTATCCTGTAAAAATTATGTAAAGGTGAACGATAAAGCCCAACAAATGACAATCTTTACTATTTAGGTGGATCAAGTACAATTTGTAAAATACTTTTTCAAAATAACTTTTGAATTCAGTAACATTATAAAATGCTTATGAATCACACATACCAATACACAAACTAAAATGACAAAAATAACGTTAATATACTTTCTTTGTTTTGTTTGAGACTTTTTTTATTGTCTTTTGGTCTCTCTTTCTCTTTCTTCAACCTTTCAACTTCTCAATAAATACGCAATAAATACCATTGGTTGCATAAGGGCACATATGAAAAAATATTATAAAAATTGTATTGGAATTCTAGCACATCACTTATTTTGAAAAAAAAAAGTTAAGCCTAAAAAATCACTTAGTGTAGGACGGAGGTAGTATATACTTTCAAAATCAAAATCAATAACCACAACACATAATTCGAAAACGATTTCAATATGTTCCAATAAACGATTTCGATATGTTCAATATATTCAATGTATCTTTTAATCTACAGCCCGATGACTAAGGTTACAACAGCCCTGTAACACGGCCCAATGGTTCGATAATGTCAATAATACGCCCCCTACTAAGGTATCTTATCATGCACGCGCCCCGAAAAGCGCCCCCCGAAGAGTATCTAAAAATGTGCGCCTTAGTAGGTTCTAAATCATTCCGAAACTAGCGTAAACACTAACGTTTCTGTACATAGTCAGACTGAGGTTTCTAAAAATAATTTTTCAATATTTTCGATATTCAAAATTATACTTATTTCACAGTTCCAAATCACATAATATCATTATCTAAATCAAAATTCTATTTTGATACTTTATCCGGGTTTTTAAATAAAATAGAGTAACATTTTTATTAAAATGGAAGCCATAAATAAAGAATAACAATTTTTGAAACAATACATTTAGACATTCGAATAATTACTAAAGCATAAATAATTATAAACGAAAATTTCAAAATACTAAATAACTTGGAAAGTCACTTACCTTAATATCGCTAAACACAAATTTAATAGCCGAACAATTCCTAAATATAAATTTAAAACAAATAAATGGCATAAGGATATAATTCTATTATTTAACAGGTCTCTTATTATTATTATAACTATAAGTACATTTTCAAAAATATTCTTTCAATATTAAATCCTTTTTCCAAACAAATATTACAATTATGCCAAAATAATAATCGAAATACAAAGCAATAATTAAAACTACAAAAATAACAACAATACAAAATACTTATTACTAACAAAATATATTAAAATATCAACTTTAACTAACAAACTAAATACAATATTTAAAATAATAACAATACATAAAATTACGCAAGAAACATACCCGAAAATACGAGTTCTACAGACTGTTCACGCACTCAAAACCAAAATTTAACTAAGGAGGTTTATATAAAAACTTTCACACAACAAAGCCTTTTTCAAAATTGGAGGCCTTATTGTTTGTGAATGAAACAAAAGGGCTGGCCCTTCTATTTATAGAGTTAGAAAAGGGTAAATATTCCAAATTTAGAAGATGTGGGACTTGGGTCATTACATCAATATAGCATGCTCATCCTATTTTATTCTAAGAATAAATACATGGAAATCCCTAGTTGTGGTGGTCAATGGTTCTTAGAGACCATCAAATAAGTGAATATGCATCAAAGGATTAACAAGATATGCAGCACAGTAGGAAATACCAGATTTAGACTCTGATAATGATTAGCAAAATCGCTACAAGATGGTTTCTATATTAAAAAAAATCACTTAAAATCTAATTGAACTTAATAACTAGGAAAAGGGGATCGGATAGACCCGTGCTCGCGATATAACAGACATTACCACAAAACTAGTCAAGTGGATAAACCAGTGCCTCAAAGTCATGATTTGAATTTTTTTAATTTAATAACTAGAAAAGGGAGGTAGACATGTGCCTCATATTCCTGATTTGAGCTTAGAAACCAGTAAAAAAGAATAGACCTGTGTCTCAAAGTCCCGATAACAGGCATGCATTACAAATAACAATGCATATATGAGGTCATCTTTATTTAGGCAACTAAGCACACATACTCCTAAAGAGGCAGCATCATTCATGTGTTAGTCAATGAATGAAGTTAACTTAGGAATGCCTAGTCAAATAGAAATAGAGAATTCCCCCAAGGGATAGTATACATAAACAAAGCCAAACTACAGCGGGGAGGAGGGTATTTATGATGTTCTAGGGTTGGCTAAGCAATACCTTAACTTTCTTAACTCAATACAAGTATATTTCAGACCTTATCAAGCGCACACATATTTAGGGTGCTAAGGAGGTTCAGACCCCTCTTGAAACCATAGGTACTCTACGGTTATTTAATGGCTCCCCTCTCTACTGTATATGGGTAGGTTACCCCAGCGAAGAAAATATTAGATAATTCACAAGGCCTTCCTCAACTACTATGTCATGAACTAAGCAACACAACCTCTTCCCATTAGGGTCCTTTAAAAATTGGACCAACTCCACTATCGAAGACTTTTTCCTTGCCTAGCTATGTGTTTGCTTCTTATTGCGGAAATACCATTCCATATCGAAGACCAAGAAGATGGGTTCGAAAGTACCGCGCCGGTTATAAGATAAGATACAACTGTTGTACTACTTGACTAGTAAGAAAGAGCTTCCATAAGAATTGGAAGACACTTGTATGTACGGTAGCCCTCTCTTCCGCTACTGGTGGACTGTTGCATAGAAAGGCCGACAGAAGCAACGTTTCTTAGCACACCTTTCAAGCGCTTAGCTTCTGCTAGCGACTAGGACTGAGCAAAAAACGGAAATAACCGAATAACCGAATCGAATCGAATTTTTTTAAACCGAAATTTCTTGATAATTCCGTTATTTTTGCAATTCGGTTATTATCCGAATTTTATTCGATTTTCGAGTTCGAGTTCGGATTTTGAATTTTAGATATTAGGTTAATTGAATACCCGAACTACATATATAATAACCAAATTAAAATATTATTATTAACTCAAAAGTTAGTTTGATAGTAATAGTTGTACCTCATTTACATTTAAACACCTAAAGAGAGAGAATACTCCCACTCGGCACTCGTACATCATCACTATATGCATTTGGGTTTTCAGTTTTCACTTTCTTTTACAATCTCAATCTAAATCATGTACAACAGTATGCCTTCAAGGTTAAAAGAATAATCTCCCAAACTCTCACTCTTAGACTCAGATATGATCTGATCTCATAGTCCAACCGAATAAGACATTGTTTGGGACTCGGTGCCCCTAAATCCTAATTCTCAATTTTCAATTCTTCAGTTCCTCTCTCCTCTTGGTTGTCATCTGATCTCAGATTTCACAAGTTATAGCCTCTCATCTCCGGCTTCCTCTCATCTCAGATCTTGCCGACCACTGTCTTACGCTCATCTCAGTCCTCAAATCTCACAATTGCATCATATAGGTATCTTTGTTTCTTTTTGCTTTCCCCATTTTGGAAATCAATACTTCAAATTCAATAGTACTCTGTTCATCTATAAGCTTTAAAAAATTTTGTACGCTGTTCATGAAAATTGGTGAAAATAATTTACAATTTTAGTTATAACCGAATAGTAATTTTGGTATTTCGGTATTCAGTAATTCGGTTATTGCTAAATTTGGTTAGTAGTTCGAATAGTGGAATCAAGAATGTTTCTATTCGGTTCGATTATAACCGAAATGCTCACCCCTACTAGCGACGAGGCAGCAAGGCCATAAAGTAGGTTCAATTGGAAACATAAGCCAAGATAGGGGCGGCTTTCTTGTAGTAGTAATTGCGAACATCTCTCCTCCTCTCTTAGCATGCACAATTTGCTTGCACACCGCCTTAGACTAAGAGTTTTTGGGAGTTGCCAGATTACAACAGCGAAAAGGAGTTGACGTGAAAAAATTCATTCAGCTTTTTATTTGGTATATGGTCGGATAACATATATAGTTCCATTATTTTCAAGTAAAATGATGATTAGTATCAAGATGATTAGAGAAAATTCAGTGGAAATCATCTCCCACATAACACATTAACATCAAAACCTCATGGATTGTCATAATATGTTTCCATCTATTATTGTATATGAAAGTAAGAGAAGGTGAAAGGTAGACAAAGGCATGCCAATATAAAATCTTTTGGACAGGAAGCAAAATATAAATAATGGCGTACCATATCATCATGGATTCATGATACTTCAATATGGCCAAAGCATTTCCATTGCTATAATTGTACGTCCTTACTTTGTCATGATGAGAATCAAGAATTATTTCACAGCAGATGATGGTTATTGAGGCATGATCTGCATGATACATAGAATTTACATGGAAGCTTTCAGTATAAGCTAATAAGAAGAAAAAAAAGATAAAGAGAGAAATATCATAAATAATGCTTGATGCTGTTTTGGCTTCTGAGAATAGCAAACTCACATCAAGAAAGTCAAGTTGGCATATAAACTTAGTTCAGAACTTTGTTCACAACTTCTTAAAGACGGGAAATAACTTCACCTTCTCCTTCCCACCATCCGATGGAGCATAATTACAAGTACTAATGGAAGGGATTTATAAAAAGATCTATAATTCCACTTTCATTCAGCAGAACTACCAAAAAAAATACTCCCTCTATTCTGATATGGTGATATATAAGATCAATATTGACTTTTTAAAGTCAATTTTGACATATTTTCAAATTCAAAATTGATATAATTATTTGACTTTTGAAAATAATAAATCTTGCAATTAGTAGTACAAAAGTACTTTGTAGATAGTTTGATTATTTTCATAAAATTAAATGAATTTATATCAATATAAAGATATTTTGGAATGGAGGGATTATTATACAAGTTTAGAGCTACTACAAAAAAGAAAGGAAGGACGCTTTTGTAGACTAAATTAAAACCTAGTTGATTAAAGTATTAATAAGGATTATCCCTTACAAAGTGGTGACTGTATATTGTTCACTTAATCAACCAAAACAAGAGTGTTATGCCTGTTTCTTGTCTTTTCTGGTCTGGGATAATGTTGGTACAGCTGAGAGCCTAGGATATGATGACAGTAAACCCTCATTCTCTCTCTCTCTCTCTCTTTTTTAAAGTCACAGAAAAAGAAACTACAAATCTTACTGAGAATTCTATAGTCTATACAAGATATTTAATTTGAAGCAAACTCAGCATTCTGTATTTATTTAAATTTTTTATTTTTCTAGTACGTTCAAGCTCAATTAACTATCTCCATATCCATATTGGCAAGAATTATAAAACTTGGACTCATAAGTATCATGTTGAACTACAGAAACCAAACTTACCAGCCTGCAATCCCAGTCAGCTGTAGCAGCTGTCTTTTTATCTGGACGAATTGAAGTTCCTGCATGACCAGGTTGGTCCAAACTTTTTTCTTTCTTGACAATGGAAACACCCCAAGTCAAATGACAAAAAATGAATCTGCAGTTACAGTATAAGAGCTTTTATATACTATTGCATGAATCAGCAAAATGTAAAGATATATATTAATTGCTATTGCAACAATAAAACTATTGATATATAAATTAAAAGCAGAACCAAAGAAACTGAAAATAAATGCTTCGCTATGATAGAATACCAGCGACCAATGTACATCACTCATAACTAAATAATCATGCCCTATAGCAGTGTCACCTGCAGCCTTTAGTTTTAAGTATCGCCCTGACCTAACAAATGTAATTCTAATTTGTGTTATTCCGAATACTTTTTTATTTAAAAAAATCATTTAATAGTAGCAGCTCAGTTCCAGCCCCCTAATATACAAATATAATATGATAAAAAACAAATGATGATACCAGAAATTATTTGAAACAAAAGAAAAAGAAAAAACTGCACCATAAGATGTTAAAAACAAACAACAAGGTAGGGACATCTAGTTGACTAGAAATGGTTACAGGATGAAAGACTCGACTCTATAACATTATTTTTTAGGGCACTCAAAATGGGCCATATGGACTTCCTACATCAACGATAGGAATTTTCTATGGTATTCTTAATGAAGAAACATAGAAGGAAAAAAAATTTAAAACACACAAAATTACCATATAGGTATAGTCCAGCTGCAGCACAACATTGTGACAGGGGATGTCAGAACGGAGATGTTTTACAAGTAATAATAAGTAAACTAATGACTGACTTTAACAACTTTGAGGAGATGGCAACTTTGAATTACCATTACCGGCCTAAAAAAACAGAAAATTTTGGAGTTACCACGTTGAGTGATCCAAAGTGAATATGACAGTCTTTTCATCAGCGGCCCCAAAGATACCCTCAGTGCACAACCCATTAACACATAGGCTTAGAACTGAAATAGATGTATTTTGTCACGCTATTGGTTTGAAGAAAATTACTGCAACATACTTCACAATTTGCCATCACACACCCGGTTCTGAATGATACTTTACAGAAGTCAAAGAAACCCCTGGATTCGTCAAAATCCCACCAAACCATGGTTCCATCCTCATAATGATCAAATTAAGATAGTAGAACTGGATACGGAAATTTACTGTTAAGTTGAGAATTTATGACATGAAAGTGAGATGCAACGAATATTAATTTTTAGGTGTTTGGGGCGCACGTGTTAAGAGTTCTGTTTCTTTCTAAGTTTGCCCGGTGCTTGCTTTGTGTAGCCATGATCTTGACACGTACAGGGATAACGAACGCTGTTATAAATCTATGGGTACGCTCTAATAATAGTGGGAAATAAATGTTCTTTTTGTTTTTGTTTTGTTTTTTTTTTTTTGGGGGGGGGGGGGGGGGTGGGGGGGTTCAAAATCTATTAACTACATATAGTAATAATAGTATTAACTTACATTTAATAAAGATCGTCAAGTTAATGAATATTAATTATTAGAGCTTCAAATAACTTTCAAGAAGATGAAATTTGCTTTGGAGTGATACTAAATGTAGTCGGGTAAAACATGTAATAATTAAGCATACATTCAGATAATGTCAACGTCAATTTAGTAGCATGCGTGTATATCTACATAACACATGAGCAAAAAGAATGAATTTCCTCAAAAAACTGAATCATAATCGTTGGGAAGACATTAATAGAGGCACAGCTACTGAAATCTTGAGTTGGATCAAGTCCATACCTGAGGGCCGAGCATGTCAAAACATAAGTGGTTCCTTTTTAAATACTATGAAGATTTTGTGCTACATCTAAATTCTGGACTAAACATGTATAACAGACAAACCTATATACAGAAAGGGAAAAAAACATAACCCCAACAAGATGATCTAGCCACAATTTGGCTGCCGCGAAAAAAGAGAACCTATATTTGACACCCATTACAAAGTTTAACGCACATATAGCTGAATATCATCAAATACGCATATATCCAATATTATTTCTAATGTTGCAAATATAAACTCCAGCCTACATTCAATAAGAGCCCGTTTGATTGTCCCCTAAAATTGATATGATACACAAACTATCCCACTCAGGAGTGAATCTCCATATCATTTCCCCTCGAAAGCCTGATTTAACAAACATAGATATATGATTCATATACCACCACATTGAACTCGTTTGCAAACTTTCTCCAAACACATTAAATGGTATCGAACTCATATTATGTTCCTCTCCACATGAAAACACACATGATTTTGTCCAATCTCTTTTAAACATAACAAGATATGGTAGAAATCAACAGGAAATGGTTACGCAAAAAGGATAATGTGCTCGTAAGCAACAAAAATGCAAAACACACAAAGATATGGAATTCTATTGGCTATCTTGTTATTGCTTGTACTATTCAAAGTATAGCAGGTCTAGTTAAATCCATAACTGATCCCCACGGAAAAACGGCCTTTATACCAAACCCTTGTGTTAGGCTACTGTGCCCGAGAATTCAGTTTATTCTTTCTTTAGAAAACCTAGTTTCATCTTAAAATGCAATACATGCAGCAGCTTAAAATTTTAAGTTTATGACCAACTCCAAAGTCCAACAGAATAACAAAACCACTTCTAATTTATTTTCCTTTTTATTAAAAGTTATTTTTATCAGGTATTTTCCATGCTATTTAGTAAAATCAAGTCTTCAAGACCACAGTTTATCTATTGATTTTTTTCCTTAGGAATTCGGTAACCTTACTTATTGTAGTGATTAAATGAAAGGGGAAATTTTAATTCGAACCCTAATTCCAGTTAAAGGCTTAAGACACACTAGATTTACTAGGGTTTTCACTGCTGCTATCTTGCTGCCACATTAATATAATTTCTACCGTTGCGAAACAAATCTCCAAAGAATCTTAAAAACGAACAAATCTCCAAAGAATCTTAAAAACGAGATTTTCGCATCAGAAGATAAAGCAGGCGTAAAGCGTACCGTGGATTCGGTACATTTACCTAACCTTGAAGACGTGAGCTTTACTGTTAACTTGAGAAAGTTCGCACCAAGTTGAAGATGCTGATTAGAGCTTTCTGTTTACTCGACATAAACTCCATGAGAGACGGACATAAAAGAAAATAGATGGACATAAAACTTTCCAATTTCTTGTTATTAACGAACGGATAAAAAGAAATAGACGGACTTGAGATTATTTTTATAATTTGTATTACGGCATTTAGATTATAAACATGTAATAAAATTAATATAAGGGTAATTTAATAATTTAAATGTAAAATTTTTATTTTTATTTTTAAATTTCTAATAACAATGTCAAACCTATAATTTTTTCCCCTCCTTTTTCATTATAAATTAAGTTTTCAAATTTTTTTTTTGGTCTCAATCTCATAAACAAAGTGTTAATGAACAAACGTTCAATTATTAATGATTATCATATACTATATTAATAACTTTTCCAACTTTTAACTTTTAAGATCCAATAGAAATCATATTAACAAGGTAAGAACATCATATTAGGGTTTAAAATTGATGATTTGTAGTTGGGTTAGCTAATTTGTTGTAAAAGCTTTATTTGATGGGTTTATACATCTAGACCAAAGGTGTGATAGTCTAATAATAATGAACTAATAAACTAATATTTATTAACACCTGTCAAATAAAAATAATAACTGTATAAATATGAAATGTCAATATAGTTTTGTGAAATAACCCAATTATAAAGTGTCAATATATTGTGTTATTGTTAAAAGAAATATATTACTAATATGTACGAGGATTTGACAAACCAATAAGAATAATATAATTGAAACAACTTCCATTCAATTTTAAAAAATAAATAAATAAAGTTCAAGTCATGGCTGTTTTAACTTTTAAACTTAAAGTTTCAAGATATTGAATCCGGCAAATATCATAATTTTCTCGACCCAAACATCATTCAATTCATCATGAATTATAAAATAAAATATAAAAACACTATTTTTATTATTCGTCCAATTGCAATTGACTTTAAGACACCCAAACTTTGATATTGTTGTTCATCTTATGCATGATTATCTCATGCACATCATGCATGAAACCTAACGTTGGCTTCACCTAAATATATTGGAAGTCTTCTAACAATTTCAAACTATGTCAACTTACAAGTGCCGAAATAAATTTGATATTATCCGTACCAACCATAATCACTAAATTCTCACTTGCCCAAACTACCATGTATAACTATTGTCTGCCAAATTTCCTCACTTGTTTAAATTACGCTCAACCAATCCATAAAATATACCTCAACCTACCTGAAAATAAAGTATAACACAAAATAATAAATCGTAATATAACATTAAAATCTTAATAAAAAAAACGACGAAGACATTCAAATTAGGGTTACAATTTATGAGTTGAGAGATATTAACTTTATTGGTGAGATATTAATTTTTTTGATCAAAGAATTATATTATATTTTAACATTATTCTAACCTAAGAACATTCAAACATATAACTATTGTGTTTAATTAACAGACATAAAAATTAAATACATTATTTACCAAAAAAAGAAGAAGAATAAATTATATACATTATACATTGTGCGCAAGGATAATTTGTAGAAGTGAATAGTGCAAAAAAGTGTAGAATAAATCCATCCCCATAGAACAAACAAATAAACGCATCGTACTTAAGCTGTAAAATGGGCAAATAATTCGGGTTCGATTCGCATTCACTTGACTAAAAATTCGATTCGAACTCGACTCGAAATATACATTATACAATATGAGCAATGATAGTTTGTAGAAGTGAATGGTGCAGAAAAGTGTAGAATAAATCCATCCTCATAGAACAAACAAATAAGCGCCCTGTAACTAAGGCCGTAAAATGAACAAGCAACTTAATTAAAAATTCGATTCGAACTCGACTCGAAATATAAATAATTAAAATATGAACAAATTTTAAAATTCGATAAATTACTCGAACTTTTTAAATTATAATTTTCTATTGATATTCGGATCATATTAGTTCAAAAAATTCAAACAAATTCGATTTAAAATCGTAGTTCGACTCGATAGTTAAACGAACCTCAATTAAATTTTATTATATACTTAAACTACCGAGCCTTAATTAAATTTTATTTTATATTTAATAAATTTTATGAATTAAACCTGAGTAACTCAGTACTAACTTGACCGACCTATTTTGATGAATCATTATTATAATTGTATATCCCTCGCTCCGTGTCGATAAAATACGCAAGCCACAATACTTCGTCACCGACTAACACATACATATATTGATTGTTGTATAGTAGTACTATTTTATTATCATACACTGTTCACTTTTGTGTTTCTACTTACTACTAGGCGGAGTATTGTAGTGTAGGACCGAGGCCAAGCTTCTTCATTTACATTTTACAGAACCCGACGCTAACATTCGCACCTCACTGTCTATGAAAGATTCCGTTGAAGCTTCAAACACCACGCAGGTATAATATCCATAACACCTCTCTTGTCAAACTATTACTAGATTTTATAAATTGGTATAATTCTCAATTTTCACATTGAATAGATGAACATTTGTAGGTTGCTGCAGTAGTGACGAGCATTGACAGAATTTGCATGTGCTCACTGATTGAAGGTGGGTACAATTCTATTGTATTCGTATACTAGGGTTTGGATTGATGCTGGGTCAGGTTTTTGAGGTGTTGTTTTCATTTTATTGAAACAAGAGCTTTGTTGTATACGAGACATGATTGTGGTTTTTTCAACAACGAAGAGATGGAATTTGATGGGTCTGATTTAGGATTGTTGCATGGATGTGAGAAGAAACCTGGGTTAGGGTTAGATGTTGGATGTATTGGTAAGATACATAGGGTTGAAAAGATGGATGGTGGGGAGAAAAAACCCACTTCAAAGAGAAGAGTTACGGAAATTGAGGTCAGGCTTGATGTGGAGGACAATGAGCCAATTGGGTCTATGTTTAATCTGAAAAGCAAAAGAAACCCTAATAAGGTTAAGCTGGGGTTTAATGGTGGTGGGATTAAGGGCAGACATATTGAATTCGAAGAGGAGAAATTTCTGGTCAAAGATGAGGATTTAGGGGGTATGAATGTTACATTGGCTAGTTTTAAGAAGAGGTTAAAGGGTCCTAAGAAGGGCACTGGATCTGGCCTAACAGCAGGAAGGGATTCAGATGCAAATGTTGCTGAGCTATCCAGTCAGTCTTCATCTGGGTTTGTGAAGAACGAGGCTTTTGCTGCAGAATCGATCTTGAAGGTCGCAGATAAAGGTCATATGACTGATGATCAAAGATCTGATGGGACCCTTGATGAAGGGTTTGGAAATTTAGCTAAAGCTAAAAGCAAGACATCCAAGAGTGCTTCATTGCAGAAAACTTGGCATGACATTGAGTTTGATGATGTGCCGAATAGGCAAAGATCTGGGGATCAGTCTGGAGGTGGATTGAATGAAAATTTAGAAGATTCTTTGTCTGCCTTTATATTTAGGACACAATCTGGTTCAATTAGGAAATCTTGTGGTTCCTTGTGGTTGAAAAAGACAAAAAAACCTCAAGATCCTAATGATGGTTTGAACCCAAGCTCTGATGGGATTCAAGAAAAAACCAAGATAAATTTCGTTGGTTTAGACCAATATGTGGATGTTAATCCTAAGGAGTTTCTTTGTGTAAAAGCAAAAGACAAGTATTCTGTTCCTAATCAAGAGCCTACATTGGGAATAAAAAGTTTTGCTGATGATTTAAATAATTCTTCAGGTAAGAAAGCATGTGATTTGGGGCATGTTGAAATGCCCAACTCGATATCTGCTCTAGAACAGATGCAGAATGTCAATCAGTCGGATGTGCCAACAGGAGGGTTCAATGATAGTCTGGATCAACAGTACAAGGGTGTTGTAAGAAGCCCAACTTCAAGCACAGACCAAAAAGTTTGCTCAACATTTGACAAAGATGTTAAGGTGCCTTGTCCGGGTAATAATTTGTGGAACAGGTCATGTGATGAGGCCACTAAACTGATTTCTGGAGAACTTTTAGAGCCATCAGCATCTCGATCTCTCAATTCATTGACATGCATTGAGAAGATGATTGTGACCTCTATACCTGTAGATGAGATTGGTTTTATGCAGTGTCTGAAAGGTTCCCAGTCATCATCAGCTGTTGTTTCATCAAATATTTTCAACAATTGCGTAAGTCCCAACCAAAATCCGGGTATAGCCGTTGAAGTGCCAGACTTTGCTTCAGTTTCTTCACAAAAGGAGGATGCCTCAACATCCGATAGTAGGTTATCTCCAGTGTCGCCGAGCGGATTCCATAAACAGGAAACAAATCACTCCGAGAATTACCAACAAATTGGTGATGAACCTGGTGGCCTTCTTCAACAGGTGCCTGTAAATAAACCTGGCACCTCAATTCTGAGGTGCAGTTCTAGTTCCTATCAAAAGCAAACCTCTAAAGATGTGTCCAAGGGTGTGCCTATTCCAAGTCATGATTTTTCTGGTGATGAAGTGGCTAATGGATCCTCTTCTCCATCCACTACACCGGATTATAATAAAAGTTATGCAGATGATATAGGATCTGTGCCTTATCCTAAAATTATAGGCAATAATCTTTCAGCTTGCCAGCCTCCTGAGCGTAAAGCTAGAAAGCGTAGGCAATGTGACATGGCTTATGAATGGGATGCTGATTGGGATATTTTGCTACATGATCAAAATTTTCTTGTCAGTAATCAGGTTGGAGATGATAACCGGCTTAAACGAGGAGAAAAGCCAACTTCTTCCTTAACCATGCTTTTAAAGGCTGAAAATAAAGGCGCTGCAGCAGTATCTGCTGGGCTGAGAGCTCGTGCAGCTGGTCCCATTGAGAAGATTAAGTTTAAGGAGGCATTGAAGCGCAAAGGTGGCCTTCAAGAGTATCTAGAATGCAGGTTTGTTGCTAGTTTTTAATTCTGGTAGTACATATTGTATATATATATTCTGTTGCAAGACAGGCTTCCAGGTGTCTTATTCATGCGGTAACTCATATCTTGTATTTTCACCAACTCAAGGTTGTTTGTTTTTCAAAAGATACAAGCTATATTGATATCTTCCTTGCAACCCACTGTGTTGCGGAAAGAATCTCTTTCAAGTTCTTAAGCTGTACTTAGAATTTACATTCACTTTATATGAAGTAGGAATGACATGAATTCTTTTTGCATCATTGCATGTCATAGTAGCTGCACCTATTAATTTTCCCATGAATATGTGGAGGTAAGAAAAAACTTTTACGTGTCACTTGCTCTCATCTTAACTTTTAATCTTTCATTTGTAGTAGGCACCAGCCTTTTTGCTCTTGGTGCCATTTATAAAAAATTCTGACAAAGTTGCCTTTAAGTTTCATTTTTATTTTATTTGAAATTCTGATGAAAGCTTCTTGGGTAGTATGATTACAACACAACATTTGCTATATGGGATTCTTCATATATGTTAGATGATGTTTTTACCCATAAGAATTTTGCAAGTCCTTTTACTTTTAACATAGTTGATGCATTTTTTAAATTCCGACTTTATTTGCAATTTTTGCTTTAGTTAATTCTGCCTTGTTAGGATTGTTAATGTTTCATGTGGTGCAGGAATCATATCTTGGGTCTTTGGAATAAAGATGTTAGTCGCATTTTGCCTCTCTCAGACTGTGGAGTCTCTGATACTCCTATGGTTGATGAATCACCATGTGCTTCTCTCGTTAGGGATATTTATGCGTTTCTTGATCACTTTGTAAGTCTTTAAGAATAACTCTAGTTTACTTTTGATTCTTCTTTCTTTTCTGCTTATGAAAATTTATTTATTACTATTGCCATCCACCCATGACGCAAGTACAATAAAATTGTCTGCCAAGAATGGCTTTAAGTACACAAGGCAAAGTTATAATGTGGCAAAAAGACTATAGTAACCCATACTAGTGTCATAATCGTATGGGGTCCACTAGTATTGTATTAAAGCCAAATTTCAAGGTAATGCTGGAAGTAAGGATGGAAATATAATTTCTTCTTTCTGTCTTATGCTATCTAATTTTTAGCTTTTTATATTGGTATTTACATAATGGGCAGGGATATCTTTGAATTCTGTTTGCAATGTTTCTGATAATAACACCTTATTGACAGGGTTACATAAATATTGGAGTTGCTTCTGAGAAGGAAATTACAGTAACTGGTTCAAAGCATAATCTACAACTTTTAAAGGAGAAGAGTTTAGGGGAAATATTTGCCCCCCCTCTTACTGATTTAGATGACGGAGTTTCCTGTATCCTTGGTACTTTTAAGACTTCTGATACTTTGATGGAAGAAAAGAATATTGGTATACGAGACGACGAAAATAGGTTGGCAATAGACAAAAGAGACTGGACGTTTCTTGATCAGCAGGCTTTGAAGTTATCAACTCCAATAGAACCTGAAGAATGTGATGATTACCAGGGAAATGGTCACATTGAGGCTAGAAAATCCAAAAGAATTGGCAATATGGATCTATCTAGTTCAATTCCTCTTAGTGAAGTAGAGGATGGTGGAACAGCCCCTGTTATACCTCCAGATCTCACTACAAATTTTTGTGGTGTCCTATCTGCTGCAGTTGATCACAAAGGGGTAATCACCATATGCAGAGTGATTTAGAAGTTAGAAAGAGAATCATTGTAATAGGAGCTGGTCCTGCTGGCTTAGCTGCAGCTCGCCACTTGCAGAGGCAGGGTTTTCATGTTACTGTTCTAGAGGCTAGGAGTAGAATAGGGGGTCGTGTTTTTACGGATCAGACATCTCTTTCAGTTCCAGTGGATCTTGGGGCTAGCATTATTACAGGTGTTGAAGCAGACGTGGTTACTGAAAGAAGACCAGATCCTTCTTCATTGGTTTGCACTCAGTTGGGCCTTGAATTGACAGTACTTAATAGTGACTGCCCTCTTTATGATACTGTTACAGGTCGCAAAGTTCCTGTAGATTTAGATGAAGCTTTGGAAGCAGAATACAATAGCCTGCTTGATGAAATGGTACTGTTGGTTGCTCAGAAGGGGGAGGATGCGATGAAAATGTCTCTTGAAGATGGTTTAGAATTTGCTCTTCAGAGGCGTCGCATAGTTCAATCTAGAAAAAATTATTTAGAAAGTGATCTGCATACATCAGCAGATAATGTTGATGACAATGTTTCTGGGAGTAACACTTCTAAAGCGGAGATATTGAGTCCTCTTGAGAGGAGGGTCATGGATTGGCATTTTGCTCACTTGGAGTATGGTTGTGCTGCTTTGCTCAAGGAAGTGTCACTTCCTTATTGGAATCAGGACGACGTATATGGTGGATTTGGAGGAGCTCATTGTATGATTAAAGGGGGTTACAGCAATGTAGTTGAGGCGCTGGGAGAAGGACTTTGCATACACTTGAACCATGTGGTCACGAATGTTACATATCACACAAAAGATCTTGTAACTAATGTTGACTGGCATGACAAAGTAAAAGTTTCCACATCAAATGGCAGCAATTTTTTAGGGGATGCGGTTTTGATCACAGTGCCCCTTGGGTGTCTAAAAATGGAATCCATAAAGTTTGCACCGGCATTGCCCCAATGGAAAATTTTGTCCATCCAGCGGCTTGGTTTCGGTGTGCTTAATAAAGTAGTTTTGGAATTCCCAGATGTATTTTGGGATGATTCCGTTGATTACTTTGGTGCAACTGCTGAACAAACAAACAAAAGGGGCCACTGCTTTATGTTCTGGAATGTCAGGAAAACAGTTGGGGCGCCTGTTCTTATAGCTTTAGTCGTTGGCAAGGCAGCATTAGATGGGGAAAATATGAGCTCATCTGATCATGTAAACCATGCCTTGGGGGTTCTTCGAAAACTTTTTGGGGCGGCTCTGGTACCTGATCCAGTTGCATCTGTGGTGACTGATTGGGGAAGGGATCCATACAGCTATGGTGCTTACTCTTATGTTGCCATGGGAGCATCTGGAGAAGATTATGACATATTGGGTAGGCCTGTTGAGAACTGTTTGTTTTTTGCTGGTGAAGCTACATGCAAGGAGTATCCAGACACGGTCGGTGGTGCAATGCTTAGTGGCTTTCGAGAGGCTGTGCGCATAATGAATATATTGAGTACAGGAAGTGATTGTACAGCAGAAGTGAATGCCATGGAGGCTGAACAGAGACATACGGACAGTGAAAGAACTGAAGTTAGAGACATCATCAAGAGGCTTGATGCTGTAGAGCTGTCAAATGCACTGTACAAGAATTCTTTGGACGGGGCTCGTATTTTGAGGAGGGAAGCTTTGCTACAATATATGTTCTCTAAAGCAAAAACTACAGCTGATAGATTGTATCTGGTTAAAGAGTTGTTGAGTCTTCCTGTTGTAGTTCTGAAATCCTTTGCTGGGACTAAAGAAGGGCTCAGCACTCTTAACTCATGGATACTGGTATTTGTTTCCCGTGATATATTATTCCTCCTTTGATCTGAAGAACATAAGAAATATGCCCTTTGGCAGCTGACGTTTTCTCATGTTCTTTTAATCATTCATAATAGGATTCAATGGCGAAGTATGGGACTCAACTCTTGCGGCATTGTGTTCGTCTCCTTGTACTTGTTTCAACTGATCTATTGGCAGTCCGTTTGTCAGGTATCATCTCCTGTTTTTGGTTTATTTGTTGATTGTAGTTATTATGTAGGGGGATGGAATTATATGAATATAGCTCTTTAAATACAGAGCTGGATTTGATTATTTCTTCTTATATTATGGCCATTGTAGGGTGTTTTTGTTAAAGAATTTCCATGTTTAATAAGTCGGACGCCAATAAGATGATGTCTATTGGCCTGAACCCTGTTGTTGAGGGGGCATATAGTGGCAGTCAACATATTGTAGGTCCCTGTTTTCTTCATTCAGCCTGTGGCTGCTGTTATTGAAATAGTATTGGCTAGAGGATTTCATCGTGATGGGGCTGAAGTAATTTGTTGTATGTTTTCATGAGATCCTGCCTTCACGAAACTAGGTCAAATGCATACTCAATATGTATTTAGCCACCCTTCTGATAATGCTTTTATTTACAAAATTACCCTCAATTCGTGCTTTCTTACTAAGATCCTTACTTTATTACATATGAAATACAAAATAAGATTCTTACATTATTTCATCGTTGTAGGTATAGGAAAAACTGTTAAAGAAAAAGTATGTGTACATACTAGCCGTGATATACGTGCCGTAGCGAGTCAACTGGTTAATGTATGGATCGAAGTTTTTCGCAAAGAGAAGGCTTCTAATGGTGGATTGAAGTATCTGAGGCAATCGAGTGATGTGGATTCTTCAACAAGCAAATATAATCTAGCTTCAGGAAAACCACCCCTACGCACACACCATGGAGCTCCAGACAATAGAGGAACTGGAACCCATTTACCTTCAAACAGTAAAAAGTGGAACTTCAAGTTGGAAACCAAGACTGACGCCAAATCGGAGATGAAATCTTCAAGGTCTCAAGGTTCAGTAGAAATACAGGATTCTAAGGTGGAGGAGGATAAAGAGCATACCCTGTCTGAAGAAGAACAGGCTGCCTTAGCTGCTGAAGAAGCAGCTCGTGCAGCTGTCGAGGTTTGTTTCTCTTGTCACTGAAGCATTTTATTTCTTTTTTCTTGGTGCTGTAGTAAGATCGATACTTTGCAACCTTATAAAAGTTTTCATTGATGCTCACCTAAGCTTGAGGCAGTCTGTAGAACTTCTGATTGTTAATAGTGTAGGAAACTCTTTCCCTAGATGTACCCCTATGAGCTGAGGAATGATCCAATGCACGCTGCTGCCGTGTGCTTTCCCCCCTGCTCATGAGGTGTATGCTTCATGTGTGTAAATTAATCTCTTCTATTAGTTTTTCAAAAATCAAATGGTGGAAATTTTATTTTTTATCTTACTAGCTCTATACATGATAATGTACCTATAAAAAGTAAATAGATTTACAGATTCATGATATTTTGTATCATCTTCATAGAGATGCAAACAGGCACAGAGACTCAAAACAAGCACTCACTGATATAATGGTTTATTTAAAATTTAGCTCAGATATTGAATTATATTTTTATGTTTTTTTAACATAAAACGAAGATTTGGAAAGCGCATACTTGATTCGTTCCTAGAGGTTCTCTCCTTGTTTTCATTTTTGGCTCTGCTTTATAATTTTGCTCACGTCTGTATATCAAATATCAATAAACGAGGTGTGCTTAAACAACTTTAGTTGCTCACCTTTGCAGTTTGCCAAGTTCATTGGTCTTAACTGTGACATTTAAAAATATTTGAAGAATTCTTTAATTCTTACTGTTTTTTAGGCTTAGATTGAGAGTTTCGGGAGTTCTGGATGCCTCTGATTATGGTCAAGTTTGAGCAGGATAACATTGGTTCCGATATATATTTTGATTATTGGTAGCACCTTATTTACTTATTTGTCTTAGGTGTCCTATGTACTGCATACTATTCTACACCAAAGGGTGTGCTTGATGGGAAGGGGTTGAGTGAGGGCTGAGATTGCTTCTTTATGTTTATTTACTTGCTCTTTCTCATGTTGTTTTGTTGTTTTGTTCTTTTTTTTTCTTTTTTTTTTTTTTTGGGGGGGGGGGGGCACTGCCTACTACCATCAAACACAAACTTCACTTCTTCACCTGAGTGTGTTTGATGGGTTGGATGAAAATTAGGATAACCGCCATCTTCATGTTCCATTATGTACCCTTTTACCTTATATTGTAGACGTTTATTACTTTTGACTTTTTTACTTTCAGGCATATGCGTCGTCGGATCCCAGGTGCAACACTTCTCTGCAGCTCCCAAAGATACCATCGTTTCACAAATTTGCTAGACGTGAGCTAGGAAGACAAGATTGTATATCGGAAATAGATTCTAGGAATTGTAAGGTGAGGGATTGGACTGTTGATTTCTCCGCTGCTTGTGTCCACCTTGACAGTTCAAAAATGTCAGTCGACTCAAATGAGATTGCATGCCAGTTAAATTTCAGAGAGCACTCTGGCGAAAGTGCGGCTGTGGACAGCAATATATTTACAAAAGCATGGGTTGACAGTGCTGGTAGTGAAGGGATAAAGGATTGCAGTGCCATTGAGAGATGGCAGTCTCAAGCTGCTGCTGCTGATTCGGATTTCTTCAATCAGACTATGCGCATAATGGATGAGGAGTCGAACAGGAATTTAAAACCACCTAAGCATGGTGGCTTGGCCAATGAGAGCTCTGTTTCACAAGTGACAATAAACAGGGAGTTGGTTGAGAATCAACCTAGAGGAACAGAGAAAATTAAACAGGCCATTGTGGATTATGTTGCGTCTCTGCTCATGCCTCTTTACAAAGCAAGAAAAATTGACAAGGATGGTTATAAGTCGATATTGAAGAAAACTGCAACCAAGGTCAATTACTTCTGCCATTTATTTATTTTTTTTCCTTTTTTTTATGGTGCTAATGTATCATATATTAGTGATCTGTAGCTGTCTTGTGTCACGGCACTCTTGGTTACGTAGATCAGATACATTCGTATGTGAACAACTTTTGAAGCAACATCACAACTTTCAAAAACTGTACTGTGTTATGAATTGCTTTGGTTTAGTTTACGCATGAACTTTCTGGCCTCATCTCTTTTCCCCATTGCAAATTTCAGGTCATGGAGCAGACAACGGATGCTGAAAAGTTAATGGTCGTTTTTGAGTTTCTCGATTTTAAGCGCAAAAACAAGGTATGCTGCATTTGTTTTTGGCAACGCATTAGCCATCTGTATCTTTATGTTTAGGTAAAATCTTATTTTAGAAGTAGGCTTGATAGACTTCACGGCACGCTTGCGTAAGGTGGTGGTTGCCCGGATCGTTTTTAGCAAAGTTGTAGGATGAATTGCTCACAACAGCTTAACCCCTCGCCTATATGTAGTCGGTAATCTCGGTACAATTGCTCGCGTTAGAAATTCTGTGTTAAATAGACACCAACGACACCTCGACACCTCGCTTATATTGAAGTGGTAATCTTGGTACAATCGACGATTGATGCGGTAGAAGACGTTACACAACTATGTATTGTTGTATGATAAGTCAAACTTGAATCTTAAAGAAAAACTAAGAAAATAACTTAGGAATTCTTCAAATAACCAAAAGTAGAGAATAATCTCCCAAGAATATGATAAAAATATGACTTGTATTGAATGTTGTATGAATTACATTCATAAAGTTTATTTATACTAAGCATGAAACACTAGAATCCTACAAGGAAATAACAAGTAATTCAGAATCAAACTCTAATCTAAAAGTAACCTAATTTCAATAGATTCAATATACTGAAAATATCTAATTTATTAAGTCTGCGTCCTAAGATAACAGAAAACGAGTAACTGAAATTCCCCTGCGGTGCGGCCGCGTTGGAATTGTATTGTCTTTGGGCGCGACCGTGCGCGACTGGCAAAGAGCCAGTTTTGTTTTGCCAGAGGGCGCGGCAGTGCTGCATTTGAATTAGATCAAGGCGCGGCCGCGCCTAACCCAGCAAACTGACTTTTTGCTTCTTTTGTTTTCTGGTTCGGCATGTTCGCTTGCAACATATTCACGGCCTTCACGGGCTTGGAATCCATTTCATTAATCTCTGAACTCGATCCACCCTCGTTCCAAACTTCGTGAATCAATTCGATAAGCCCCTCCTTGAAGCGTTTAGCCCGAGCTCTCGTCACGTGTTCAACCGGAACTCGCACCGTTTCCGCTCCATGGTTGCCATTCATTCCTGAGCTAGGGATGTCCTCATCAAGGCTTCTCCCTTTGCTTTGGAAAATATGGAAGGTTTAAATTTCTTAGTAGTTTAATGACTTCTTGTTGTCCGTTTTATATAATGACAAATACGCGCAAGTGCACGTGGTCAATCAAGTAATAAAGTGATAAGAAAGATTGTCGAACTCACAAAAAACAATTACTAATAATTGTTTAATTACCAAGTTTCCACTAATTTAACCCACCTAAACAGTCACTCCAATTGATTTGTGAAAATTGATTAAAATAAAGTAATTAAGAACTACTTAAACTGACAAATATTGATTACCAGATGATTAAAACATATGAATATAATTTTTCCAATTACTTTGCAATAATCCCCTTACCTTATTCCCACTTGATTTATCCAATGAATTGATAACTAGGATTTTCTATCAATTTACTAACATCTTTCAATGATTAATAAAAAGATCTATTCCAGACTTCCAGTTATTTTGTTATTTTCATGCAAGACACTTGAAACATTCATTAAGCACATACTCCTAACACAGTTACACATGGCATACAAATACTTTCGTCTCATACACTGTTATATTATTCTAGAAAGAATCAACAAATTCATGCGTTATTATATTCAAATCTGATATAAGATCTCCTCTTCCAATTCAATCAAAGATATGAGAACAATTGTTGGCCAAACAATTATTAAATTGAGCACAGAATATAATAATCAACTCAAAAGGATCATCAAGTAAAAATAATGATAATTGAATTAAAGTTTTGCAAAAAGTTCCATTGTATTCTTAATTAAGAAATTAGTTCATCATCGAAAGAGAACCCAAAAGATTAAAATTAAATACCATCTTAAGTGAAGATAATGAAATTAAGAGAATAAAAAAAACTCTGTCGAGGAATCTCCAGTCTCTAAGCTTCAATCTCCGTCTTGTGTGTTTTCCAATGTAATCTCCAAGTTTCAATAGTTGTGGCTTTCAATGAATTCCAGTCAAAAAGTCCTCCAAACTTAGTTAAAAACTAATATTTATAGTCCTAGCAAAAACCCTATTACATAAGGCAAGTAGAAATCCTCAATTGATTCAACTTTGGGCATTAAGGAAACAAAATCAGCTCAATCCCGTCAGACCGGCGCGTCCCGCGCCAGCTTCCTTCAGTGTTTGGCGCGCCTTGCGCTACCCATACAGAATCTTCAAACAGTCCGGCGCAGCCCGCACCATCTCCAATGTAACAACAGCGCCCTCGCGCCACTCTTCCAGTTTGTCCAGTTCTTCATCTTGTCCTCCTTTTCAGCTCTTTAAGTCCAATCCTACTCTTTTTCCTGCAAAGTATCACAAAACATGAAAAGATAACACGAACAATACCCAAAAACTCACAATATTTCAAGTTAAAAGTACCCAATTAGTAGGTTTTCAACCTACTCGTCACTTCTCTTGCTTTATATATATTAATTAAGAATAAATTACACTTGTACTCCTAACATGTCGCTATGGTGACACTCGTTTCCCTGTGAATGCCAAGAATCTCCTCATTCAGATTTTTTTGATTGACAAAATCAATAGAACAAATCAAATGCCCAACAAGTGACTTTTATTTCTATTATGGAAAAAATCTAATAAGTCAAATAATTATTTTTTTCCAATCAGTGATCTTAAAATCCCCGCCTAGGCGCTAGGCCCCCCATGGCACCCCGCTTAGGCGCTAGGCCCCCTCATGGCGCCTCGTCTAGGCACTAGGCTCCCCTGGCGCCTCGCCTAGGCCTAAGGCGGCAAAAAAATCCCTCCAGAAAATTAGGTGGGACCTAGGCGAAGAGGTTTTTTTATTTTAATAACTACTCAAACAAGATCTTGATATATTTATTTTTCTAATGATTTACCATATTCATGATGCAGTTTGTAGCATATCAAATCACAACAAGAAGTGAACAAAATCAAGTTAAAATGGATAATTTTATTATAGTTGTAATTTTTTGAACTTGTATCAACTTCAAATTATATAAATGATGATACATTTATAATATTTAGTTTAATTTAATATAATTCTTAAATTTATATTTAGTTTCTTAAGTTTTAATATTGAAATGAATTCTTGAAATTTTAAAATTTATTATTTAATAGCAATCTTGTTTATGAATAAAACTAATACGTTAAAGATATGTTTGAACTTTGAACAATTGCATGTTTGTGTTTGAACTTTGACATTGACAATATGGATATGTGTTTGAACTTTAAGTAAAGGCCTTTATTATCTTTATTATATATTGTTTTGCTTTATATTATTGTTTTGTTTGGATAAATGTAAGATAAAATATTAAAGTTGGCTTAAAATAAAAAATCCCATCTAGGCGGCCGCCCGCCTCCCGCCTAGCGCCTTTTAGAACATTGTTTCCAATGTCCAACAAGTGAGTTTCATTTCTATCGTGGAAAAAATCCAATAATTCAAATAATTATTTTTGTTCCAATGCGTGTGTATTTTATTCATTAATGTATTGTGGACAAAATATGTTCCTTTTGAGACAAAAATACATCCATTTTGAGTTACTTTTTTAATCATTTTCACTGTAAATAATAAGATTTACTTGTCATATTTTTGCTGGATGGAGGAAGTAATTATGATAAATCATAATACAAGATATAACTGTCAACATTTAATGCTACAAATTGAAAAGGCAAATATAGAAGTGATGTAAGGCGCATGCCTCATAAACAGTAAACCCAGGTTCTAGAATACAAAACAAATGTGTCTATGCTGCTGCCTTTTCCACCGAGGCGTATTACTCACAGATATCCTGGCGATCTAAGACTGCCTTGGCTCAAGGGGCACCCTGAAGATGTATTTATTGGCATTGTATAAATTATAGCCAGATAGTAGATGTAAATGCTTAGCTTTCTCATTATTAAGAGATGTCACATGTTACTCACAACTGATGGGTTGAGTCATTGCTTGACATTGGATCTGATCTAGTGGTTTTCTTTGTTCATATTTAAAGGTATTCCCTAACAAAAGCTTATAATTGTTTTGTTTTATGTTTGAAGCTTCCTGTTGTTTCTAGTGAAGCATGCTTGTGTAATAACTTTCATGCCTTGATCTCATACCATATTAAATCTTGATATTTGGTTTATTTTCTGAGGAGCAAGTTTTTCTACGCTAGGTTGATGGAGCTATCCGTAACGAAAGCTTATAATATTTTGTGTTATATACTTGAAGCTTCCTGAGTTCCTGTTGTTTTTAGTGAAATATGTTTCTGTAATAACTTTCAGCATTGATCTCCTGCCATTTTAATCCTTTCTGAATATATTGGGTTTATTTTCTGAGGAGCAAGTTTTTATAGCCCATCTTGATGGAGATATCCCTATATGTTGATCCAAAAATATTAACCATATAGGATAGTGATTTAGCGATGACATTTTAAGCGAGTGGTCACAAATGATTTAATGGGCATGTGCAGGGAGGCTGTGAAGCCAATGAGGGCAGTGGAGGGTGTTGATGCTTATACATTCAGAGAAACTATGAGTTTTGTGAAATTTTCTTTGTTTGGTGCAGGTTGCTATCTTTGGGGTCTGCCTGCTTTTTGTAGACCCTTTATGGACTGAAATACCGCCCTTTGATGCTGTTTTTGATTTTTTTTCTTTTTCCTTTTTTTTTTAAGAAAATAAATTATGTTAAATTTTCATATATTTACTCAAAAATTATATTTTTAGTGCAAATAATATATTAGTAGGGTCAATATGGTGATATTTCTACTATTATTATGTGTAGAGCTGTAGAGTTAAGAATCTGATAATTTTGGACTTTGACAAGGGTATGATGGAAATTTCTTAGTAGTTGGATATGTCCTCAGCGCAATCTATTACTTAAACTGAATAAGTAACCTACAACTAAACAGTTGTATGTCACAACTATTACCTTTAGCAGTGACTAGTGTGCAGAGGCACTGTGGTCCGAGGAAAACTTTTTGTTGTTGTTGCGATATATCCAATTTTGTACTTTTTTCAGACATTGTTCAACTCGTAAAGAAGCTCTCAAGTATCATGTCTCCAATGTTTGATTATATCGTCATCAACTTGGATTTACGTGCTTTATAGTGTTAGAGTAAATATAGATTTTATGATTTTCCTAATGATCATTATATCTTTTAAATTTAAATTTCTGGGATTTTGTGTATGTGAGTTTATTACATGTTTGTTTTTGGATTCTCTGATATGCAGATTCGAGCCTTTGTGGACAAGTTGATTGAGAGACACATGACAGATAAACCAGGTGTGAAATCTTGATGTTACTGATGATAGACTGGCTGTCAATCTTGAGCTCTTGCATTCCAGATGTAGAGAAGTCTGCCTGTCATGGTTCTTAAGCTCTCATGATATACTGGTGGTGCAGAACACCAGGCGATGGCACCAAAGTAACTCTGCAGTCACCGACTCGAATGCTCTACAGGGATTGAAGGGAGACGGCTCTTGTAAGAATCTCCCAATATGATAGTGATTGATGGGCCAGTTACAATTTCTCCCAACATTTGGTGGTTTTGTGCGATTTCAAATGCATTTTGCTTTGGATTATGATTAAAGTACCATTTGCGATTTCAAATGCATTTTTTTTTAATTAGGATTAAAGTACCATTTTCTGGATGGCAAAAGCCTCCTTCATATTGAAAGTTGGGTGCTTTGCAATGTTATAGACATGCTCATTATGATGATAGGCATATGTTCCAATTAAAGAAATCAATTATCTTTAGGATGGGTGCATTGATTTATATAAGGTTGTATTTTTAGGATCGAAAGTAAAAGACCCGTAAATTTTTGTTCAAGGATCCCCCATAGATGAGATGTTACATTTCCTTTATTCTGGAGATCTGTACAGCTTAGGATTTGTTTCATGAAAACAATTATACAGAACATTTCTCCTCTTTTAGAAGTATTATCTGCTAAACTGCTTCAGCTTCCAATACCAAACTTTAAATTTTGTTTGCCACAATATGAGCCCGTATCAGAGCCTGAGTGTTGGGTGTTGCACCTTTTTGTTATGTTTTCTGTTTCTCTCTTCTCTCCCCCCATTTTTTCTTTGTTTTCATCTAGCTTTTAATATATATATTAATGGACATTTTTTCTCTATTTGTGAGGGTGTTTTTTTTAATTATTCCATTCATTTCTTTTAATTATTTATATTATTCTTTTATATTTTTTGTTTTCTTTCTTACCTTTCTACTTTTATGCTTACATATGGGATTCATTTAAGCCTACGCCAACTATTTTGACTTATGGAGTAGAAGGTTTTGTTGAGTTGTGGATCCTCCCTTCCTCTCTTTTTTGTTCTGTTTTGCTCAAAAGTTACGACGTTACTATTGCTTTTCATGATATTTTTTTTGCAACACCATATGGTGAAAAAGTGAGATGTGTGCTTTGCAGTTTTCTCTTAAGTTTGACTGTATATAAGTCAGTGGAGCTCACATTTGTCCCCGTAAGCATGGAGGTCACAATCAATAATGGAAATTGATAACACCTCATGCATATGTTGTAACAGTTATTTTAATTCTCACATCCACTTTTATCCCGGCTTCTACTTAACGTTTAACTTTTTTTCTGGTTTTTATCAGGTGTGGAACTTTGATAGGGAAAAGAATATGGGTCCAACATATTTTCAGTGGTTATGATTTGTTAATCACCAAGAAGTTGATTTAATGCCATCAATGAGAGGATAGCAATTGGTATGAAAGTTTCTTCAGCAATTGTAGAAATGAAAAGTTCCTTGCATTTAGAGATACTTATCTTAAGACTTTCAAGTATTCTGAAAATGCATTCAAGTCGATGGATTTTTTTGTATGCATAAATCAGAGCATGTTATCAGACAATTGACTCGTGCTTAGTAAATGTTGAATACTACACCCACTTTTATGTTGCATTTTATTTAAAACCTGGCAAACAATATGAATCGAGGCATACAGTCAAATTCTTTCATCCGAATCAGATTATGCCTATTACATTAAATAGATTATGCCAATATGATTATTACCAATCAGATTATTGAATTATTATTATTCATTTTCTATTCATAAAGTAACCAAAAATACCTTTAACTTGTAACTACAAATGGTGATAGAAGTTCATGCTCTATTCCCATTCTAAGAGCTGTTAACATATGCCCATACTATATATATATATATATATATATATATATATATATATATATATATATGTCCTTGCAATTCGTTATTCAACCACCTTACAAGAAAAACTCATTCTACATCAATAACTGTGCACTAAACTGAGTAGTTAATGTCTTCATAAATTTTAAAGACTTGCATCAACAGTAAGTTAAAGACCTAGGAATTAGTAAGGAGGTAGGGAATAAGAGTTTTTTCCAGCAAACGGAAAGAGAGATCAATTGAAGTTAGGGTAGGAGTATTAAATTTTAATTCATCTAAAAATATGTGGCTTGTTTTTCAGGAGTACATTGTTTTGATTGTTCAAAATTGAGTTATTTATTTACCAGTTGAGTCTAGTCAAATTGAATTCTAAACGAGCCGAACTCGAGTTCTTTTTTTTTTTGTTGGGGATAACCGGTTTGGTTCTTTACAAATTTATTGTCTAGTATGTGCAATCCCTGTTGTTTTAAGTGTAGTTGTAGTTTTCTCTAAAAGATGAATTTGACTCTGTATAACATCAGTGGAGCTCATATTTAATCCCTTAAGCGTGGAGATTATCAATCAATTATGGTATTTGATATCGCCTGACGTCGTAAAAATTATGTTAATTATCACTTCCACTTTTTTCCCAGCTTTCTACTTGTGTTGGTTTAACACTTCTGGTTGTTTTCAGGTGTGGAACTGTTGATAGGGAAAGGAACATGAGTCCAATATATTTTCAGTGGTTATGCTTTGAGAATCGCAAAGGAGTTGATTTAATGCCATTAATGAGAGATGGCAATTTATATGAAAGTTTCTCCAGCAACACAAATGAAAAGTTCCTTGAATTTAGAGGTGCTTATCTCAAGCCTTTTAGGTATTTTGAAATGCATTCAAGTTCATGATTTTTTTTTCTACACATAAATCAGAGCATGTTTTCAGAGGATTATCTCGGGCTTAGTAAATGGTGAAACTGCACCCACTTTTATGTTGCATTTCATTTGAAATATAGTAAATACTATGAATCTCTCACACAGTCAAATGCTTACATCACAATCACATTATGCCAATTAGATTATTGACAATCAGATTACCATAATAAGATTATTACCAATCAGATTTGTGATTTTTTGGGGGTGCTAGAGTAGTAACCAACTTGTAAACGGGGCCAAATAGCGAGATTAATAATGGTCTATTCATTTCCAGTACACATTCTATAGTCTGTGTCTCAATCTTGGACATATGGTGATAAAAGTCCATGCTCTCTTCCCATTGTAAGAACCGTTTAACATAGACCCATGCCAAAATTTAGTAACAATTAAAACATCAAAATAGCCTCTTAGATCTCTGCTGCCTGAATATATGGAAAGGTTACAAGAGTTTCTTTCTTTTGATATTTGTGGGGTGAATGCTACAAATTGTGTGTATATATATATATATATAGAGAGAGAGAGAGGAGAGAGAGAGGAGTGATCAACATCCAAAGTTGGATGTGTGCCCCTATCCATCCAATTTTAATCTAGTCGTCCATTCCAAAATCCTACGGTTGAGGAAAAGACCGTCCACACAGCAGTTGTGCGGAGCCTGACACAGATTATATTCCGGGACACCGAGATTCCATTGTTTTTAGTCCTAAATCACCTGCAATCTAGCTAAACAACCTTTGATAAATGGTTCTTCTGCTCTATCTTTATGTACATACATGCATTGTTCACATCTCCACGACAAAGTATAATTTTCAATATTTTATTACTTTTTTCTTCTTCCCCCAATTTGGTTTAGCAGCAATTTGGCTTAATGCTTAGAATAGTTTTGAACATGAGGTAATAATTTTAAACCCATCCACAAACTATGTATCATGTGATTGAATAAAAAATGGTTTAAGCCTAATGTTAAAGCTCCCTGTACCATGAAGAGAAGAAGACCCATTAATTATTGAAGCTCCATGTACTAGTAGAAGGATACACTCTGTTTTAGTTTGATTTGGAGTATTGGAGGAATTTTGTTTTGGTTAGTCTGCAATACCATGACTCCGGACTTGCACAAATATTAATTTCACATTTTCAGGTCTTCAAACCCAGAGCTATTAGAGGAAAAAATAGAGCTCAATTTAACATATTAAGCCCATTACAAAATTTTCCAGATCATAATCTTCTTCCTCAAGAATCAAAAGAAAATGGAGGTTTCAACCTATCATAAGGAGCCCACGAAAATTGTCCCCGCCTAGACCATGTTGATTCCATTTATGATCCTCTGGATCAATATTTACAGCAAAGATGAGTAAAAAGGCGGCAACGAACCCAATTCATATATCCTCATTTACTTCTATAATTCCATCCATTCTTCGATTTTTGTAGTGTAATCCCCAATTCTCCATCGGTCAAGATCAATTACCATTACTTTGCTGTTGAAATAGCATGCCTTCCTATTGGTGAATGTTCAAGATAGATTTGGGTTTGACCATAAAATGGGAGTGAAATTCGCATTGTAGTATTTTGGAGTTGTTAATACTTATTAGCAAGTCTGCTAACAAATTCTCCCTACCGCACAACTATTGTGCGGTAGATACTAATCTTTGTGGGCCATGCTCCGCACAAATGTTTGTTAGGCTCCTAATAACAGTTGTGCTGATGGTATATTCCTCATCCTTTTGATCTTAAAATAGACGGCTTAATCACAGTTGGATGGATAGGGACTCCCATCCAACTTTGGATGTGGGTCACTCCCCATATATATATAGGGAAAAGAATGTGTTCTGGACACCAATGTTCGAAAAAGCTAAAAGCGGTACGAGGCGTTTTTCTCCGGACGAGGCGAGGCGTAAGCTTCGAGGCGGAGCGAGGCGGAGCGAGGCGGAAGCCTCGATTTGAAGCCATAAAAGTCCCCAAAAAATTATAAAAAAATATTAATAAAATCACTTGGTACTTTTTTGCAAGCCTCAACCTTACTATGATTACCCACAAGATGATTTTTCAGCCTTGTAATTCTCCTCCTTTACAAATTTTCTTACAAAAATAATTGTAATAAATTCTTATATATATATATATATATATATATAATTCTTATATATATATAATTGTAATAAAAATAATAATCTTTTTATATATACTGATATACATATAAATTTATAATATGATTGTTATATATATATATTAGTATATATATACAGTAATGTACTGTAGTCTCTCTATATATACTAATATACATATGATATATTATATATATATAATTATAATTATAATAGAAAAACAGAGAAAGAAATTCACGAAATGTCGACTATCGACAGTCGTGAAGAAGTAGAAAAAGAAGAAGAAGAGAGCGTACCTGGCAGATCTAGAGATTCTGAAGGTGAGTCTTAGGGGTTTTTTTAAGGCAAACCAAGGCCCAAGCCTTGATGCGCCTCGAGGCAATTCGCACCGAGGCGTAAGCCTCAGACAAATTATGCACGAGCCTCTGTTTTTCCCTTTGAGGCTTAAGTCTCGCCTTTGCAACCATCCGCCTCGCTATGAGGCGCGCCTTGAGTTGTGCGCCTCGATCGCTATTTCGAACTATGCTGGACGCACACAAGCTTGCATAAAATCCCAAAAACAACGGAGTTTTGGGAAATTTCATTAATGGCAATTTTGTCATCCTACCATTTTTGTTGGCTTGTGTGTGTTTTAGACACATAAATGTGGATCACTCCTCGTATATATATTTATATAGGGAAAAGAATAGCTTTCTTGGACACGCACATAAAATCCCAAAAACGAGGTAGTTTTGGGAAATTTCTTTAATGGCAATTTGTCATCCTACCATTTTTGTCAGTTTGTGATACTCCCATTTCCTTTATATATATATATATATATATACACAGACACACATGTTATTTCACTTTGACCACTTTACAAGACTCATTCGACGTTAATAAATGTGCACTAGACTCGGTAGTTAATGTCTTCATAAAATTAAAAGACTCGAATAAACCGTAAGTTAAAAGAGCAATGAATGAGTGTAAGTAGGTAGGGAATAAAAGTTTTTTCTTGCAAACGGAAAGATCAATTTAATTTAAGATGTAGGATTAAGTTTTAATTTATTTACAAAATATGTCACTTATTATTTAGATGTAGTTTTGATTGCTCAAATTTGAGCTATCTATTTTACGAGTTAAGCCGAGTCAAATCGGACTGTAAACGAGCAAACTTAAGTTTTATTTTTTTGAAGTATATGGAAAGAGTTGCAGTTTTCTGTTAAAGATAATTTTGACTGTACACATCGGTGGAGTGCACATAATGTTCCTTTAAGAATGGACATTATCAGTCAATTATGTTGTTTGATAACCGCCTAATGCCTATGGAGTAGTATAAGTTATATTAGTTGTCACTTCCACTCGTCTCCCAGCTTCTACTTGTGTTGGTTTAACACCTTTTCTGGTTGTTTTCAGGTCAGTGGTTTGAATCGCAAAGGAGTTGATTTATTGCCATCAATGAGAGGATAACATATGGTATGAAACTTTCTCCGGCAACAGAAAAAATTCCTTTAATTTAGAGGTGCTTATCTCGTTTCTTTTAGGTATTTGAAAATGCATTCAAGTTGATGGACAGAAAACTGAGCCAGTTAATGTTGCATTTCGTTATGAAAACTAGCAAATACAATGAACTGACTGAGAATCAAATGCACATCAGAATCAGATGACGACATATGGATTATTGACAATCGTATTACAACAATAAGATTATTAACAATCAGATTACAGCCATAAATTATCTGACAATCATATTATTAAAGGATTTTACTAGTATTATTGGATTTGTTTGAGGGTATTTTGGAAAGTTAAAACTGGTCGGTAAGTGATTGCACAATTATGATAAGATAATCACGCTCTACAAATACATTGAGAATCATGCATGTTTTAAACACTTCTACCTACACTAATTAACTTTGTCTATAGGTTGTGTTAAAACTAAGTAGTTCTGCCTGAATTGTTGACATTTTTTCAAATATGTTCAAAAGGTTAACCAAACACCCCCCCCCCCTCTCGTTTTTTTTGCTAAATAAAAGTGCATCTTTGTGTATCTTTAAGTTTATCTTCAATTGTCTTTTATTTTTATTTTTAGTCAATTTGGTAGATAGATTTGACATAATGGGCAATGAGAGAGTTGTTGTTAGCAATGTAGCCATCTGAATGGTCTCTTAGTAAATTTACCAACTGCTGCCCGACGTGATGTTAAATAAGGATCCTACGCGGTTGCACATGTGAAAGAGACCAATGATGCATTGGGTTTATGCTTTAAAGTCTCGACTGCATACCTGTAGATAAGTTATCTACTGTGGGTTTATGGTTTAAAATCTCGACTGCATACCTGTATTAAAGTTATCTAGCGTGTTGAAGTTTATCCTGAACCATAAATGTACTTATTTTGTCACTTGGTACTTACTTGATTTAAGTTATGTTTTTAACTGGATATCAATCTATTCTGATGAGAGGAAGTTGAATCCATGTGTATGAATGTTTCAGTGATGGCTGTACTATTGCACCTGCAAGTTTTGAAGGCTATAAGAGTAAATGTAGTGCTATGTGGAGAGCCCTATGGTGTAGTTTATGTACCGTGTGTTGTGCCCGAGTGTAGACTACCTGGAAAACTTATACTCCATGAAAATTATTTGATTATGGTTGAGTAGGTACGAGCCTCTGAACCCAATATACCTCACGGGGGCAACTTCATTGTAGCACGAGGGCGGGCCAGTTGAAGTCGATGAAATTCTCATTAATACAATCTAAAGTTCTGGGTTGCGGGAATGTATGGCTAAAGTTAATGAGGTGCTTACCTCTTGTTTATGGAAAACATTTTTTTATTTGAGTTGATGAATTTATTTGGGTTTACCTCTTGTTCCTTGAAAATTTTCAGTTTTTCCCTTCTTCTTTTTCACTCGAGAGTTGAGACTGTTGTTTCGAGTTATAGGAATGGATCTAATAAATATGCAAATTTGAGGTCAATTAAATAAAATGTTAATGGTCTACCAAGTATTTGACATTTTTAAAATGAGATGAAATGGGAAATGCTCAATCAACCCATTGAAGTTGAAACTTTTATCAACCGGTATAAGATCATTAATTTTCTTTGGGTAATATTTCCCATGTGTACTGACTAACTAGTTATTATTGAAAAAAAAATGCTTCTTATGGTGCAAATAACATACAGAGCTGAGTAAATATTCACATGTTAATACTGGGGAAATAGTAAGCACTCAGCAGCTAAAACCGCAATTTATAAAAGAAAAGAAAAGCGGTCGAAGATTTATCCCTTTTTATTTATTTTAGCTTACTTCATATTCCAAAATTCCGTAACTAATTTGTTATTAATAACTAGATATTGTTATGAAACTAAATAGTAATAATTAATTACTCATTTGAATTAGCAATTCCCCCGCCCCCGCTAGCGCTAACTCAGATGCTCAGTTACAAACCAAGACTAGACTAAGGTGCTGTTTGTTTACATCTGATTACCTCTTAATGGACTGTCTCTTATTCGCTAAGAGGCATGATGCTGTTTGTTTTTTTTGTTGTTACCTCTGAATGCATCTTAATCGGTAAGACAGAAAATAAAATCTTAATAATTAAGAGGTACCTCTTAATGAAATTTTTTTGATAATTTTTTTTATATAAATATATTCAACAATATTATTCACTCATTTTTATTAAATTGAATATTTAAAATTATTAAATAAAAATTTACCCTTTAAAATAATAAAATAGTGTCATTAAGAGACAACTTACTTTTTAGTTATCAGACAGTTTTTTAGATTCAGACCTCATAACCATTCAGATGATCTAATTTATTAAGACATCATAATCATTCAGATCTTAATCGCAAAATTTATCAAACACAACCTAAGCAACACACTAGAATAATCAAATGGCATTACGGACTGCTAGAGTCTCTATTGCAATCAGAATAACAATAATAATAATAATAATAATAATAATAAAGTAATTATAATATTAGTGCATCTATAAAATAATTACAAAAAGAGGACAACAAATTCAAATCATTCAATTTCAAATAAATAAGAAAACCTAAAATCAAGGACAAGTAACTGCCATATACGGCAGTTACAAAATCTTTAGGATTTAATAACTAAAACAAATCCATAATTTAAATCAAAATGAGGGAAAAACCAAAAATTATCTTCTCTCTCCTTAGAACATGACTCATCCTAATCTTCATCTCCCTCACCGCACATTCTCTTCATCTCCCTCACCGCCTCCTCTCTCCTCCCCTTCATCATCCTCCTTTGTCGCCGTCCTTGATTGCGTCGATGCTACCTTTCAAGAACTCGAAACCGTTGTCCAAAATGCCAATAAGAAAAATGAGAAGATTCGCCATACAAACATAATTTTGAAAACAAATAAATGTAACTGTTACTGTTCTGAATTTTTTTTATGACTATTTGGATACCCACAAAAACTAAATGGTTACCTTTGTATGAAGGTTTGGCTACCAACTGCATCATATTCAAAATAATTTTTTTTAAAAGGTTATTTATAAGTAACCAACAGCTACATAAATGGGAACTCTTACATGACATTTCGGATACCATCTGCACCTTCTGTTAAAAAAAATAAATTAATCATATGTACATTACCATCACTATAAAATTGATCATACATACATTACCTTCTGTTCTTAAATTTTTTATAATTAATTGGTAACCTAATAAAACTGAATTAGTTACCTTTGTATGAAGGTTTGGTTACCTTGGTATAAAGGTTTGGTTACCAACTGCATTATGAAAAAACTACAGGTGAGGAGGTGAAAAAACTGCAGGTTTGGTATGAAGGTTTGGTTACCAACTGCAGGTGTGGATGTGAAGTGCGGTGGGCGGGTAGGAGGATGAGATCTCTTCTCTCCTCTTGGAGCTCTCTCAAACATTAACAATGACTGATTTTAATCCAGAAGACAAAAGCATAAAGAGAAAGAACAAAAAAAAGAGAAAGCTTATAACTTCCAATGGCGAAAAAGAAGAAGGAGACCCTTCTATGAAAGCTTATCGTATTCATCAGGGTACAGAAACTGAAGAACCAAACCAAGAATCAGACGAGAAAGAAACAAAAGAAATACTTCAATATGGAGGAAGGGAGGGACGGAGAGGATGAATGGTGAGGAGTGATGGAGACAGTGGAGAGAGAATGGTATAATAAGCTCATGTTGATAAAATATTAAAAATATATTAAATCTATAAATATTTTTTGGATACACTTTAGTTGTAATTTTTTTTAAAAAATGTACTAGAAAATATAATTGTCCCTAAAAATATACATATATATTGAATTTAAAACAGGACCAATAATTACATTCGTAAAATAAAATTATGCTGACTTAATTTTAATAATTTTGTTCCCAGTCTTTTAATTTTCCTCAACCTTTCTTTGATCTCTTTTTTTCCGTCTCTTCCTTTTCTTTGCTTACTGCAGTACCAGTTTTACAGAAATTTTAATTTAATAGATTAAGGTTACGCTTATTATAATTTGGTCTTTAAACTCAACAATTAAAATTGAGTTCAATTAGTTTGACAAACTCAAATTTAAATACTTAGAAATTAGTTTGACCCAATGATTATTATTTTTATTATCTTATTATTATTATTTTATTTTTAATTTTCAAATATTACAGTCATCGTACTTAATATGGATCACTTCCCCCCTCCCAATATATATATATATATATATATATATATATATATATATATATATATATATATATATATATACAAAGAATTTTTTTAAAAAATACTTTAAAATATATTATTATTTTATACATACTATAAAATTAATATATCTTCAACACCTAATATTTTAATACTCCCTCCGTCCCGGGATAAAAGTCCTTATTACTATTTTGAGTAGTTCCATGTAAAATATCCACTTTCATTTAATAACCAAACTTTTTTCCTATTATACCCTTAGCATTAAATATCTCTTATTTTTCTTATTCTAATTCTCTCTCCATATTTAATAAGTAATTAGTTATGTGCTGAAAATATTTTGAATTGAAAAGCTAGAAAATCACTCTCTCACCTACATTGGAAATCCACTTAATTTGTTTCATGATTAATGATATTATTATGGGCAATTTTTGTCATTTCATTTCTCGTCTTAATATACGTAAAAAGTCCAACAGGACTTTTATCATGGGACGGAGAGAGTATAAAATAATATAGTTTTAACCCAAATTATAATTTTATATAGATATTTTATCATGGAAGTTATAATCAATAGGTTCATGTTTGAATAGTGACTTTGTATTAATGCACAGGGATGTTATGAATTAATAAAATTACATTTATATTATTATAGCATTAATTATACTAAATTAATATGGTATTTTTGCATTACAGAATGTACATAACGTATATGAACTAATATTAGAGCTATTAAATTTATAAAAATAAAATACATAAAATTTTCAATTTAATAATTTAATTAATGGTCTTGTATTGATTTGGTAATTATATAGATCCGATTGAGGTCTAGCGAATTTTGACTTCGGTGAATTGTTTTAGTACTATATTAATGTACGAATTCCGTACTTCGTTTTTTGATTATGGTCATATTCCCTGTATCAGTTATGTAATATTTCGTCATTTGGAATACTATATTTTTGAGATTTTATTCGTTTGTATTTTTCTTCATATATTTTCGTTCATATTAGGGAGTATTTAGATCGTTAGTTTGATAGTTACGTATGTTCGTATTTGAAATAATTCGATGTCATTTGGATATGATCATGTAAGCCTTGTGATTTTAACTCTTTTTACCTAACATTTTGTAGTTGGATCCTTAGTGTATACTTGAGCTAACCACTTGTGAGGGTACCACAAACATATCCTTTTGACATTGAGGCATGACACCAACCGTGGCGGTGTGATCAGTTCACAACGTATCCTTTTTCTTTTTTTTTTTAATTTTTTGCTAAATACCACAGCGTAATCCTTTTGTATGATCTAGGTGTGAGTTTTGGCCATTTGATATGTTTGTTCAGGATACGTATGTGTCGACTCAATTTTTAATTTGATTTGATTTGTTTGGCGGAATAATGACGCATGCGTCGTTCGCACTATCTGGTTTGATTCGCACACATCATGATATGGATGTTTTTTGTTAGTATTTGACTATTTGTATTTGAGTTTAATATGAAATTATCACCTTATACACATGTGATTCAACCTTTATCTTGTTGGAATCTTTTAATTATACTTGTTCGATCAATAGTGTTCATCGTTTATATTTAGTGTCACTAATTTTGATATATTCATAATTTGTTCGTAGTTCGCATTCATTCATTCATTCGATTCTTTTTGTTACATTATATATTGTCATATATTTTTATATCCGTACTGATCAATTGGCTCACAATGTGTTTTTTCCGATAGATAATAATGGATGATCAAGATTTGTGGGATGAGAGCATTCAAATAAGTTGATTAGTTTTGAGACTATTATCAAACTTGAATTTTTAATATTTTGTAGATGAATGTTTTAAGCCTATTTTGACATTCAGTTTTAGAAGTAAAAGTCATGTTACTGCATAGTTTTTTCTATTTAAATTAACTTTTATAACAATTGATATTCAATTTATTTAAAAATATATTTATTATATTTTGTGCGTGACATCCTTCTTACTTTGAGAAATGGGGGGTGTTAGGTGTTACCGCTCAAATTTAACAGACTAGCTAAAATGAAAGTCCGAGGGTAAAACAGTCAGTGTACTCCAATCTCAGTCCTTGATTTTTATATCGCGGAGATTAGGACAGATACCGAAAGGAGGGCCAGTCGATCGACATTTTTCTCCTTGCGGAGTGGATATCAAAATAAATTTCTCAGATCAGATCAGATCACTTTCTTTCTCTGCAGATCTAAAGCATTAACAATCATCTAATCATGTCTTCTACATTCAGCGGAGATGAAACGGCACCGTTCTTCGGCTTCCTTGGGGCTGCAGCTGCCTTAGTCTTCTCCTGTAATCTAAATCCAAATCCTATTTTCGATTACTCTGTCTGATATAGATCTAGAATTTGAGATATAAATTATTGCTTGATAAGATTATATAATATGTATGGTTCTTTGTTGTTGTAGGTATGGGGGCTGCTTATGGGACAGCCAAGAGCGGAGTGGGAGTTGCGTCTATGGGAGTGATGAGGCCGGAGCTGGTGATGAAGTCAATTGTGCCGGTGGTTATGGCCGGAGTTTTGGGTATTTACGGTTTGATTATTGCTGTCATCATAAGTACCGGAATTAACCCCAAGGCTAAATCTTATTATCTTTTTGATGGTTACGCTCACCTTTCTTCTGGTCTTGCTTGTGGACTGGCTGGTCTTTCTGCTGGTATGGCTATTGGAATTGTTGGTGATGCCGGTGTTAGGTACTCTTCTATCTTTTGCTATCCGTAAATATATATATATATATATATATATATATGTACATTCATGTGTTTTTGTAGAAACATTGATACTTTTTATAGCTTTATTCTTTAAAGGATATGTTTTTTTGCTTATAGATCGGATAAGATTGTAAATTATTTGATCCCAGTTGTATATACTTTTCTTTACTGATTATCATCAAGTTTGAGTATCAATATTTGATTATTTATTGTTTTAAGGTTTGGCATTGCTTGGTTTGTGAGTTTTTATTTTTTATTGAATTTTATAGTATGCAACTGCTACTTAACAATGCTACATAATTGGCTTGTATAAATTCCATAAATTATGGGAAGAAAGACTGCTTTTTGATTTTGTAATATTGCACTATTATGTGGAACCCCTGGATTCTCATATAGTTCTAAGTTTTAAGTTGTACGATGAGTTTTTCACTCAAGCTATGTACTAGACAATGTTCTAATAGGCGGGCGGCCGGGAGGCCTAGACGAGATTTTTTATTTTAAGCCAATTTTAATATTTTATCTTATATTTATCCAAACAAAACAATAATATAAAACAAAACAATCTATAATAAAGGCCTTTGCTTAAAGTTCAAACATATATCTTTAACGTATTAATTTTATTCATAAACAAGATTGTTATTAAATAATAAAATTTAAAATTTCAAGAATTTAATTCAATATTAAAACTTTAGAAATTAAACATAAATTTAAGAATTATATCGAATTAAACTAAATATTATAAATGTATCATTATTTATATAATTTGAAGTTGGTACAAGTTTAAAAAATTACAACTATAATAAAATTATCCATTTTAACTTATCTTGTTCACTTCTTATTGTGATTTGATATGCTACAACTTGCAATATGAATATGGTAAATCATTAGAAAAATAAATATATCAAGATCTGGTTTGGGTAGTTATTAAAAAAAAAAAACTCTCCGCCTAGGCCGCCTAATTGTCTGGAGCGCTTTTTTCACCGCCTTGGGCCTAGGTGAAGCGTCAGGCGCCTATTTTTAGAAAACTGGTACTAGATATCGATATTGATGATTCACTTATAACTCTACAAATACATGTCTAGATATATCCACACACTTTTAACACTATTGTTAAATTGTTAAGACATGTTAAACCTTTAGCTCAATCTGTAGTGAGCCTACTGATATAGGTCATGGATTCTATACTCTGAGATTACATGGTGTATGTGATGTGCACACGGTGGTTTATCTAGTGCACACACTAAGTTTGGCGGTCCACTGTAATAAAGAAAACGTTAAGTCCTGATTAGTTTGTTATGCAAGAAAAAGGTGTAATCAATAGAAAAAACAAGAAAATATGCTATACTAAAGTATGACAAAGAAAAGACTCCATTAAATGAATTTCGCATAGGAGGAAGACAATAATATCCATAAATGTGTATGTAATACCATAGTTGTCACGGCGCCACGGCGAGTCATGACGGTAGCCACTGGACGCTTAGGCGACCGTCATGGCGTCCGTATGACGACAAGTCGTTTACAATGTACAATTAATATATTATTTATTTTACGTAACAAGTATATTAACAATAAAATTTCATATACATTAAAACTCAAAACATAATACTATGAAATAATATTAAAGGCATAATTATGTAAATACTTACCAATAAGTAGTATTATATCCATAAGCATGTATTAGTAATTTATAAGCATGTATATATAAATTTAGAGTAAAACTACACAATACAATCAAATAAAAATATTCATAAGAATGTATTAGTAATTTAGTATATAAATATATATATATATATATATATATATATATATATATATATTCTAACCACACCAGCAGGCAACATCTAAGCAGTATTAATGTATTATATATATATAAGCATGATTAAATGGCTTGTGTATGTATAAGCATGTATTATTAATTTAGTATATAAATATATATAAATTTATAAAGACCCAACACAAGAAAGAAGGCTAACGAAAAAGAAAAAAAAACCAACACCCTGTTACTATATTATCAGACAGTGCCATCAGACTTGTCCACATAAGAGAAACCATACTTACAGTGATAAGCAGCCGAGCAGTAAGAAGAAAAGGGGAAAGAAAAAAAAACGAAGACATATCTGGTAGTTGCCGATCGGACTTCGCCTCGCCGCTCGGAGTTGTCGATCGTTGTCACCACTCGGCTCTCGTTCGGTCGCAGCCCAGTCGACTTCGCCGATCATTGTCGCTCCTTTCTGTGATACTGTCGCAGAGAAGAAAGAGAAGAAAGGAGGATACCTGGTCGCGTCGCCGGTCGCAGGTTGCCTGTCGTCGATCGTCGCGTGACTCCGGTTAGTATCTCTCTCTCGCTCACTCTCCCCTCTATTCTTCTTCTGCGATCTGCAGTTCTGCTCCTTTAGTCCTCTTCCTCTACCGCTGAAATTGCGATTAGATTTAGGGCAAAGGCATTGATTTGAAAAACGACGTTTTTTATTTTTTAAAATACCCAAATAGCCCAAGTCGCTCGCCAGTTTGCTGTGTCGTTTTCCAAGTCGTTCATGGCGACGACGTTTTTCCTTAGGCGCCCGACTTTCGATCCTCCAACAAGTCGCCCTGACTCCTAGCTATCAGCAATCCGACTGGACTCCTAGGCGACGCCTTAACAACCGTGTAATACTACCAACGTCCTAAAACAAAGTTTAGTACTCTGATTTTAACTTATTTCTTTGACTATAAAGGTTTGCATTAGGCAGATTTACAATAATCATTTGTTGTGATCATCTAAGTATTGAACTTTAAATATTAAATCTAACATTGAAAATATATTGTTGGAAAAAATTATGTCAAAGTGTTTCATGTGAAAACCATAATTTCAGATGAAGTCAATAGAAAAGTAGTATTCCTCTTTTATGATGGATGGAGTAGTAGTTTTAATTAAAAAAGTCTCATATCAAACATCTCATGTCTAAGGCTCAAGCAGTCTAGCTTATGTATGCATTCTTTCCACTTAAGAAATGCCATAAATAAGACAGTCCGTAGCTAAGTGATTTTGATGTTGGCTGACAACTAATATGAACAAAGTTTACTATAACTGTTACTCTGACTCTTGGGTGTGAGAATTGGCAGAGGCATTTTGGAATAACCTCAATGTTACTGGTTCCAGTCCTCATACTTGGGCCAAATTATCTTTCAACATCTTTTTATTGACCAAACTTGCTAATTTTCTTGAATTGGAATTCTGATAGAGTCCCTAGAGTATTTTACTTTTGATCGTGTTATGGTACGAGTTTTATGATATGTTTGCCATATCCTATAATTATTCCCCAATATTTGCCTTTATTCCTATAAATTATAGGAAACTGATATTTTTACATGACTTTTTGATATTTTCACATGAAAATCGTCGCTATACATCTATAGCGACACTTTTTATGTGGAAATATCAAAAAATCATGTGGAAATATCAATTTCCTAAATTATATTAAGGGTAACTTAGAATTTTTGTTGCGGTAAGTATGCTGATATTCTTGTGTGTTTTCCAGAGCCAATGCACAGCAGCCAAAGCTTTTTGTTGGGATGATTCTCATTCTCATTTTCGCTGAAGCTCTGGCTCTTTATGGCCTTATTGTCGGCATCATCCTCTCATCTAGAGCTGGCCAGTCTAGAGCGGATTAAAGGAGCCCCAGTTTTCTGGTTAATATTTGGTTTTATCAATTCGTCAAGTATTATTATGGTCCGTATTGAAATTCAAAGGCTATGCCCTGTGTTCCTATGCTGAGTGGTGGTGGTTGCTCGGACATTGTAGATTAGACATTCTCTTAAATAAATTTGACTTTATTTTTTTAATTTTTGGGGGTCTGTATTTTGAAAGACTAGGTTGGATGTCATTGTGCGGTTGTTATCTTACCAAATTCGGTTATTCCAGAATTTAATTTAATTTTATCTTTTGGCAAGAAATATGCTGTTTGTGTCAAGATTTTTTGCACCTTGGATAATTGCTTATTGATTATTGAACCTGTTAAAATTTCCTTTGATGGCATACTTATTCCCCTAAAAAAAAGTAATAAGGTAATTTGATTGATTTATTTTTTGTTGTAAAAACATACGACTGTCATACATTGCTAATACAATTCTGATTGAAGTTGTAGTGGAATTGGATGGAATGGGTTGCTAAGACAATAGAAGCACTCAAGGCTCCTCGAACATTCCAAATTTGACAATTTTCAACTCCTCCCACTCCCTTTGTTGTTATGATAATCTCAACTTGGCTGCCAAGAGTTACATTATCAAATAAAGGATTAATTAAAGAAAAAGGTTGATGAAAGAATTACATTATCAAATGGGACATTAGCTAAATTGTGCCAAATTCATCTTTACGAAGTCCTTAATAATATTCCATCTATTACTCTAGTGTTAATGTCAATTAATAAATTGGAACAACTTCCTAAGCATATCATCAATATAGAAATCAAAAGGATCCGATTTGGACAAGTTTTCAATTCAAAAGTAAATTTTGTTGGGATTGATAAAACTCTCTGTAAAATGAATCAAACCGTTCAGGTTTGATTCGTACTCACTCGACTAGAAATATAAACAATTCAAATATAAGCAAAAATTTAAAGTTCAATAAATTACTCGAACATTTTTAAATTATAATTTTCTATTGATACTCGGGTCATATTCGCTCAAAAAGTTCAAATTGCTCGAGTTCAATTGGAAATCATACTCGACTCGGTAATTAAACGAGTCTCAATCAAACCTTATTTCATACTTAATAAATTTTATCAATCAAATTTGAATAACTCAATACTCGGCTCAACTCGTTTCGTTTACACTAGACCTGACAATTTAAGTTGAAAACCATATAGTTAACCAAAACCACTTAGATCTATTGGGTTGGTTAACTAATTTTTAAGGGATGGATTGGTTTGGTTTTGGAACCATATTATTATTACAACAAATATGGGTTGGATCTAGTTTAATTAGTTTTGACTCATATTAGTCTATAATAGTTTTTGCACTTTGTAGAGCTAATACATCAATTACACTGCATTCTTATATAACACATACATTATACATATTACATAATTTTATAATTTATACATTTATAACTATGTATAAAAACCATTTTACTAATTATGAAATTAATCCATAATAAAGTTAACACTTTTAGTCTAACGAACTACTAATTTAAATAATTAACACATCCCCCCTTAATTAATTAAAATAACTCATTTAAATTATACAATTTATATTATATAATTAAATTTTATTTTCTCCTCCTCTCCATAAATTGTTTTATATTATATAATTTAATTTAATTTCCCCCACGCTACCCCCCACCCCCCCAAACCTACCCCTCACCCCCCAATTTTTTTTAAAAATATTTATTGATTATGTATACAGCTCCACCCCCACCCCCACCTCCACCTCCACCTCCAAAAAATAATATTTAATAATTATGTATACACCCCCACTCCGCCCCCCGCCCCCCCCACTCACCCCCGCCATCCCCCCCTTCCCCCCACCCCCCAAAAAAATATTATTTATTGATTATGTATACACCCCCATGCCCCCCGCCCCTAGCCCCCCAAAAAATATAATATTTACTAATTATATGTATATATAAAAAAAAAAAAATTACTAATTATTGTAATAAAATTCTTAATAATTTTAATTAACATAATGGTTCATTCAACTTTTATAAAATACGAGATTTTTTAAAATTTTATTAATTACTAATAATACATATTTCTATATATTAATAACGGTACTGGATCAATAATGGTTCTACCACTAATTTGACTAGTAACTTATCCATCTGTTATCTATGAAGCATGAATACGCCATTTGGGCAGCATATATACGAACCCACACAGGATAAGTATCCGGTGGAGATACATTGCGAATACATTTAAAATACATATTTTAGTCATATTCATTAATTTGAAATTGGGCACTCCCAGAGCCTTATCATGGTTGTATCCAAGTAAATATATGGAAATTGATATTTGCACATATTAAAATAATATTTTTATATGAGTCTTTCTCACATAGAGGAGAGACTTACTCACTATTCATATGAAAAAGATCATGTGAAAATATCAGTTCCCTAAATATATTTATGTTATACATATTTAAGCATTTATATATGTTTTATGTTATTATTACTACTACTTACTAGGGTAAACTCAGTGAGGGGTTATGTGACGCCCCCAAAATATGGTCAATACACAACCCACCTATTCTGAGTCGTCAAAAAATACATGGTACAGAATTAAAATACAAATCTTTTATATCCAATTGTCGTACACAATACGACCACACATAAAGTGTGAGTTTTAATACGAATACAGTACCCACACTCCTTATCAATGATACGTTACATAAAGGTACAGTCAATAACTGTTTTAAGAATTAAAATCTTTGGAAAATACTCAAGGAAACCTTCGTACATGAGAGACCATGCATCTAAATTATAATAGATATCATAGGACTTGAGAATTAACATTGGTTGACCCAATAGACCCCAAAGAAGAACGAGAAGATTACTATCTTGTATATTCCAATGGTGGGTATTCTCTTGCCATATAATTATCTCAATTGTCTCAAACTGAAAATTATATTCCAACCATACTCCAAGATTATATAGGTAGTGCTCATAGATATAATCAGCAAGTGGATGCGCACAACTATGTCTTAAAATAACATGAAGTTGTATGTGATTAGACATCTTGTATGATAGTGACAACACACCCTTTCAAAGTCGGGTTCACCTCACCTAAGTCGGGTCACCAAAATCAACTGTTAAATGATGTATAAAATATGACACACACATTTAAAGTTCTCAATACAATTATATATTATCATGCTGTTTTATAATGTATTGAGAAATTTCAACGGCCACTGACCATTACTTTATTCCCTTGTTATCTCCTCTCGACCCAGCTACACTCTTATTTTCTGAAAGGAATTGTGAAGTAAAAGGGTGAGCACAAATAGCCCAGTAAAGAATATTATGACTAAAGATAATTAAATTATCAATAGCCTTCATCAGTAATGAATCAGATCTTTAGAACATATGGTAGATGATAAAAGTTTTTAACCATAGTTGCAGCGGAACAAGCAATCCATTAGAAGAGTCAAATAGACCATAATGTCTATTATCTTCTCCATGTTAAAAGTCCACCAATAATATTCCATCCCTGTAACATCAATTAACAATTCCTCTCCACAATTATGAAAATAGTTCATGATCATAATCATGTTGATAAATTTCTCTTCGCACCTAGGACGAAGATAATTTTCATCACCTGTCTTTACCTGAAACACTAAAGATCATGGTTATACCAAATCACAGTTCCTTTACATAATCATGCTAATAAATTCATCTTTGCACTCAGGCCAAAGATATTCATTTGTAACATCAATAATCATGATTATACTAGTCTACAGCCTTTAGACATAATCATGTTAGTCAATTCATCTTTGCACTACGGGCCAAAGATATTCAACAGTAACATCAATGGTCATGATCATGCCAAACACTTGTCCATCTTTGTACTACGGGCCAAAGATATTCAACAGTAGCATCAATGGTTATAATCATGCCAAACACCTATCCATCTTTGCACTACGAGCCAAAGATATTCAATAGTAATGATCATGATCATGCCAAACACCTGTCCATCTTTGCACTACGGGCCAAAGATATTCTAGTTTCATATTTTAAAGATAACGATTAAAATTTAATAAGAAGATTTGGGTAAATAAAAATTCAAGTGAAATGATATTAGATGAAACTCAAATCTCAAAGGAATATCTAATCATTTCAGAATTTATAGAAGCAATATTTATAACCATGTTGATCAATTCACATTTGCACTTAAGCTAAAGATATTTAATTGTAAAATCAATGGTCATGATCATACTAGTCAATAATTCATCTTTGTACTACTGGCCAAAAAGAACCCATAGTCATTGTCATATCAATAATCTACCCATCTTTACACTCAAGTCAAAGAGAACTTCCATCACCATGATTATAAAAATGTTATATATGATGAATAGACATAGTAAGAACAATATGATCAAAACATTGATCCAATTTTAAGAGTAAGATTCATAAATCAAAGATAATTTAGACAAAAAAATAAACTAAATTTTGTCGTGAATAGTATCCCGTGAGTAGTAACTCGTGAATAGTAACTCATGAATAGTAACTCGTGAATAGTACTCAAATAAATAGTAACTCATGAATAGTAACTCGTGAATAGTATCCCGACATGAAAAGTTAAAACTTTCATAATAAAGTTCAGACCAATATTCCGGTGAAATGATATTAGATGAAGCGCAAAACTCAAGGAATTTCTAATCATTTCAAGAATTATAGAAGCAATACTTACCATAGTAAGTTTAAATTTAGGAATCTGAAATGAAATATTATTACTTACATACTATAGAGTATGGAAGAAAATAATATTCCTTATGAATATTGAACGAAAATAACATCTTTTACGAGAAAAATAATATCCTTTATTTTAGTAGAATACTAGATCTGACTGGAATATTAGATATTATGTTGCGAAAATCTTGCACTGTTATCCATACTCAAACTATTCTAATATTCACAAATAATACGTTCAATATTATAGAGAGAATTTTTTTGATTCTGGTATGATTTTCATTTCTAACTAAGCACCCAATGTAAGACCCCAACTTATTATGAATAAAATTGAATTTCTTCTATATATTATTTTGAATAGTAAGGGTTGATTTGATAGATGTGATAAGTTATGGATAAAATGCGCAAATATTTCAAAATAAGCAAGTGGTTATAAAATATTCATTGTTGTCGGGGAATATTCATTTGGTCGTGGAATATTATTGCTGTCGGGGAATATTCGTACGACGGAGCAGCCATTTGTGGGCCCTATAACGAAAAATTATCGGATGAAGAAAACGACACGAATGAGTTTTTTTTAATAATAACGGAGAAATTTTACCGTTAACACTGTTGGAATACCCGGTGGTTAAAGTAAAGTAATACGCGTTGTTGCACAGTAGCACACGGTATTACACAGTATTTTTATATTATTGTTAATTCAATAATTGTCACTGCACAGTATTTCTCATTATCAGATCAATAATTCATATTATTTGAATAATATTATTAGATAGCATTATTGGCAATGTCTAAGGAAGTTCTGTCTAGGAAAGGGGGTCACCTAATTGCGCGCTAGTAAGGAGAAATTGTGACACCCCCAAATCCGGGTACTTCAATTCCACAGAATTTGGTGTTCACTGTACAAATATCATCTATCTATCTACCCATAATAAATGTAAACCATACAATAGATAGAAATAAATCCTCCCCTTATGGGGTTACAACATCTGAATAATAAATACAATCCCTGGTCATACTAACTTTAAACATCTGTGCGGAAACATAAACAAATAAATAAGTCTTAAACATCTTTAACACAAGTTTTAAACAATGACATATCAAATAAACAACAAGTCTTCATCACTTGTTGACCTTGCCCTTACCTTTGCTAGAAGTAGGACTAAGCAAAAAACGGGTATAACCGAATTACCGAACCGAAATAAAATAACGGAATTTTTCTGATAATTTGATTATTTTTAACAATTCAGTTATACCCGAAATTATTTTCGATTTTCGGTTAGTTAATACAGGTATCGTTTTTGAGTTATTCGGTTAAACCGAATAACCGAATAAATCCCACTTTTTCCTTCTTTTCTTTCTTTGTATATACTACTATTTTCTCTCCATTAGGTTTATATATATGTCTGGTTGTGGTACGGTGATAGATGCAGGCAGGGGACACTCGTGTCAACAGACGCCAAACCAAGTTCAAATGCAACCAAATAATTGGAGAGAGAGAGAACAACACAGTGAGAGGGAGGGCTAGAGAATCTTATTGAATAATTTGGTATAGGACTACTTTTTTCCCTCCAATCATGGACCACGGTGTATGTGGGTTTTTAGATTACTCCGCTTTTCGCTAGTCTCCCGGCGGGAGAGAAAGAAGTAAAAGAGTAGAAGAAATTAATTTCTCGTCTTCTACGAAACTGGTTTTTTTAATTCTCTTTGTTTCTGTTGCTGCTGTTCTTGCTTATAGCGTTAACCTCCATTATACTCATATCTCCCTACTTTGTTGGTAGTAAGTGAGCTTTATATGTTATTTCTATGAGGTATTCTCTCTTCCCCTCTCAAAACTTTGGTGGGTATTCAGATTATTTGGTTAATCCAATCAGTGTTCAACAATTCAGTTATTAACCGAATTACAAAATTTATAATTCGATAATTCGGTTATTTTTAAAATTCGATTAATTTTTCGGATATTGAAATTATAATTATTTCGATTTTCGGTTATAACCGAATAGCATATTCAGTTCGGTTATAACCGAATGATCAGTCCTAGCTAGAAGAAGGCTCGTTGGACCTTTTGTTCTTAACTGCAATGTTATTATTACGCAAGAGTGAGCACGATTGCCCACAAGTATAATAATATAACAATAATATAATAATATGCGAGTGAATCAAAGACTTCTGAATAATGAAAACTCGACTTTTGAATCAAGAATGAATAACAAAAATCAAAAGAACATTTGAGAGTCATAAGACCTCGAACTATGTCCTAGGTTATAAAGTGTTTATACTTTAAACATTTAACAGTCATAAGATTATGAACTCTACTTCTCGTACTTAGGGGGATCAGCCCTTAGCACCATACTGTGCACAATATCTCAACTCTAAAGCGTAAATAATCCCCTATACAGGGCTGTTCATCTCAGTTTTGACATCAGAGTTCGCACCAAAGAAAATTTGGTTTGGATAAGCTCAATAAAAATTCTAGAATTTAGAACGTTCATCAACTATGGACAAGTCGAATTAATAAGGGTTCACAAGTCTTATAAGGTTCAATAATAACATCGATATTCAACGTGAATAATAAATCTAAAGAATATACTGTAAGACCCCAAATTTTATGAATAAAGATTTAATTTTTTTTATATATTATTTTGAAATAGTAAGGTGTTGATTTGATAAATGTGATAAGTTATGGGTGAGATGTGCAAAGTTTACAAAGTAAGCAAGTGGTTATAAAATATTCGTTGTGTCGGGGAATATTCGTTTGGTCGAGGAATATTTTTTTGTCGGAGAATATTAGTACGACGGCGCAGTCATTGGTGGACCCTACAACGGAATGAATGTCGGATATAGAAAGCGACATAAGTAACCTTTTTATAAAAATAACGGCAAAACTGTTACTGTTAATACTGTTGAAAAACCCGATGGTTAAAGTACAGTAATACGTGGTGTTGCACAGTAGCACATGGTATTGCACAATATTTTAAATTATTGATTCTTACGTAGGAAGACACTTACTTAATTATTGTTACAGTAATTACTGTTCAATATTTTATATTATTGATTCAATAATTGCATAATATTTTATTGGTTCAATATTTGCTACGTTGATATTTTATATCAATAAGTGCTACTTTGCTATTTTATATTAGTGATTCAATAATTGTCATTGCACAGTATTTCAAATTATCAAATCAATAATTCATATTATTTGAATAATATTATTAGATAGCATTATTGGCAATGTCTAAGGAAGTTCTGTTTAGGAAATGGGTTGATTAATTACGCGCTAGTAAGGAAAAATTCTTATCGGAAGGCCCCCTCTTTCCTGGGAACGACCTAGTTGTCAATATTGTAGTTTTATAATATTATTTGTGAATAATTAATTTTTGATATATATGATAAGGAAATATTTATTCAATGTGAATTTAAACGGAGGAATTTTTTAACATGTGACATTTGTTGAAAGTTGGTATTTTATCTTGTTCAATAAAATAATTCATTCAAATATATTATTATAATATTACATTATAGTAGTATGATGTGATTATATAAAAGTATGATTTTTATAATTTAAATGGTAACATTATTATAGTAAATTTATGGTATAAAAGTTAAACGATGTGGAAGAATGTAAATTGAATTTAAACTCTTATGATGCAAACAATGATGTCATCGGAGCGATGAGGTAAGCAAGGATGTCATCGGAGCGATGAGGTAAGCAATGATGTCATAGATCGATGATGTAAGCGATGATGTCATAAATTATGGCGAAAAGACTATTGTACCCTTACTCTGTCGAGCCTATAAATAGAAGCTTATTTTTTTATTATTTCTCACCAATTCACTAAAGCTATAGAGAAAAAGTATAGAGAGAATAAGAGAGAAAGAAGAAGAGTATTCTGCTATTACACTAATGCAGTCTCCAAATTTTTAAGGTAAGGGGTATTATTTCTTTCGTATTCATGAAGAGAGTTATTTTCTTTCAATATTCGTAAGGGTTGTTATTCCATTCCTTATTATTCTGTTGGAATAACCTGTCTACGCGGACTACTGCATGCATGGTGAAATCCTATTATTCCATTATTCTTGGGAATAACCTGTCTACGCAGACTACCGCATGCCTGGTGAATAACCATTCGTATTTAGTTGTTATTAAATTATGGAAATAATATGTCTGAGCGGACTACCGCCAGACGGGTGAAAATCCAATTGCAGTTTTGTATATTGTTTTATTTCAAATTCCTAACTCTAAACTTACTACGGTAAGTATTGCTTCTAGAATTCCTGAAATGATCAGAAATTTCTTGAGTTTTGCGATTCGTCTAATATTATTTCACTGAAATATTGGTCTGAACTTTCTTGTAAAATTTTTATCTTTTCATGTCGAATTACTATTTACGAGTTACTATTCACGAGTTACTATTTACGGGGTACTATTCACGATAAAAAAAAAATTTCTTTCCAAATCATCTTTGATTGGATCCAGGTTTTGATCTTCATTTTTGAACTTTGGATAAATTCTCTAATATTTGTCCTTTATCTCATTGAATTCGTTATTCGTATTGTTTTCGTCATTCTCAGTCCTAAATGGTGATATAACTGAATATCTTTGGCCTGTAGTGCAAAGATGAATGATTACTTGATGAATATCTTTGGCCTGTAGTGCAAAGATGAATGATTACCTGATGAATATCTTTGGCCCGTAGTGCAAAGATGAACAGGTGTTGAGATGAACATGACCAACTGGTGATACAAATGAATATCTTTGGCCGTAGTGCAAAAGATGAATATTTGATTTGAGATGAATATTGATTGATGTTACAGGGATAAAATATTAATGATGGACTTTTAAATTATAGAAGATAGTAGACATCATTTTTTACTTAACTCTTCTAATGAATTATCATTTTCGCTACAGTTGTTGATCTAAAACTGGTTGCCCATAATATTTTATCTGATTTGTTGAAGACTAACGATAATTTATTCTTCATTATCTTAGTCATAATATTCTTTGCTGGGCTAGTTGAGCTCACTCTTTTCTTCCATTGTTCTCTTCAGAAAATGAGAATATCGGTGGTACTAGTCGGAGAATGGAGTGATGGTCCGAGTTAGAGCTGTAAAAGTCGTTACTATTTTTTTTAAAATAGTGTGATAATAAATATAATGAGGACTTAGTTTGAATGTTTATACTTTCTACATGTCTGTATTAACACTCACAGTTGTGTGGTCGTATTTTGCACGACCGTTTGATCTGAAAGATTGTATTTGGATTCTGTACCATGTATTTGGCGACTCAGAATGGGTTGAGTATTGAACTTATTCTGGGGGCGTCACATATACAATCGAATAAGTATTGTATAACTGAAGTAATACTTAAAGGAATAGTAATATCTCATATGGAAATCTCAACTTGAATAAACAAGGATAAGAACTTGCTCAATTGATAACTTTGAATTTAGAAAACTTGTTCAATAAAAGTAAAGTTAGGAAACTTGCTCAATGTAAAAGTAAGGTTTAGAAACTTGTTCAATTTAAAGGTTTGAGTTTAGAAGCTTTCCTCTTGCATAAGTTACAACTAATTCACGTTACTTATTAAATCCTACATATCACTACATTCATAATTCCCATTAATCATAAATTCGATACATTTATCAAATCATAACATTGTTCTTTGAACTCATTATTTGACTTTTCAGATAATGGTTTAAGTCGTGTAATTTACTTATTAATTAATCACATAACATAAGTTAATTAACATATTATTATATGCTTAACATATATTCATGTTCATTACATTAGGTTTTAAAACACATTTTTGAAACTTGAACACTTAGAAATTTTTTTGAAATTCTGCAGCTAGGGCGCGACCGTGCTCCATTTGCTCTTTAGAGCGGCGCGGGCGCGCTCCATTTGTTCTTTGGAGCGGCGCGGCCGTGCTGCGACGCAGACTCAGATTCTGTAGTTCGCAAAGAACACACAGAACAGCCCAGTAAATTCCAAATTAAACTAATATAACGATTTGTAATGTTACCCATGAAGTATAAACTTCAGAGGAACATCATAAATTGATTCTAGCATGCTTCTAATACTTTAAATCATGAAATTACACAAATCACAACATAAAATTTCACTGTTTTTCATGTTTTGTAAAACTTTGAGAAAAAATATGAATTTTAATGTTACAGATTCGTTAATTCACCGAATCCATCCATTTAAATTCTGTTTTGTTTGTTTCAACATACATAATCATATTCAAGTGTCAATTTTAATACAAACATATGATTAAAGCATTTAATTTATCCATATGGGTTATTCATACAACATTTATACTCTGTAATCCATGAAATCCCAATTTAATCAAAATTCCATGGTATGATCACTATAAATTCATGTATACATGATATATAACATATTATTAACAATTTGTAATACATATATAGACATATAATCAACAATTGTCAAATTTTCCATTCATAGAGAACCTTCAAAACACATAAATGAAAAAACTCCATAACTTTTCAAAACTCCAATTTAGACATGCTTTCATAGATTAATTACTCTAAAACTAATATAAATCACATACAATTGAGTTATGTATGTTAATAGACATCTAACATTAAGTAATAAACAAGAACTCATGAAATCCCATTATCAGAGAACTCAGTTGGGAGAAAATATAATATGTGAAATATAAAACTTAGATTAGGGTTTATCATTGCTTTCTCTGTTTGAAGGTGATATAAACTTGAATTCTCCAACTCTTCTCTAATCAATATTTTTCTTAACTTTTCTCTCTGAACTCTCTATGCTTCTCTGATATATGAATACACAATATATGGAAGTTTGATATAAATATAGTATATAAAAGTATACGTATATGTTTAGTCGTGAAGTTTTGGGTCGTCAATTAATCCCATAATGAGTTAACTGGCTCAAACTCCCTTTAGGACCTCGTTTGGCTAGCTTCTTTATTCTCCCTTTCCATTTCTTTTAATTAACTCTTATTATATAGTTAATAATGCCACACCTTAATTAATCAAATAATTTTATTTAATTTAATTAAATAAAATAGAATAAAAGCACATAAATTCACATAGTCACATAATTAAAATTTTTATTTATTAATTATGCCAAATCATTAAATCTCTAATTGATTATTAAATTAATTAGAATAACATTATGCTTATTAATAAATTTATTTAATCAATTAAGCTCAATTAAATACATACATTGAATAATAAAATTTTCCACATTAATTTAATCAATATAGCACATATAATTAAATTACTCTACCATAAATTCATCAATTAATTATTTAATTCAATAATTAAATCATCGAAAAAAATTTATTTCATTCAATAAATATTCAAATTAAATTATAAAAATCTCGTTCGTCACAGAAATTCTTATCGGAAAGCCTCCTCTTTCCTAGGAACGACCTGGTTGTCAATATTGTAGTTTCGTAATATTATTTGTGAATAATTAATTATTGATTTATATGATAAGAAAATATTTATTTTATGTAGATATAAATGAAGGAATTAGTGCTGATGTATTTTATCAATATTTTGTCGAAGTGGAAGTGTGAAAAATCATCCGTATGTGAATTTCGGTCATTTTTCGTTCAAAATTTGGAAAAACTTTCTTCTACAAAGTTTTAAAAAATTAAATTTTCTATGGAATTGACATAAAATTCGTATTTTTTTGATAAAAGGACTATTTATTATAAATTATTGAAGTTCCGGAATATTGGGTCTAAACGTTTTTAATTGGATCCAAGTTTTGATCTTCATTCTTGAATTTTGCTCCACAATTGATTATTATGGAGTATTCTTGAACTTGGATAAACTAAATTACGAATCCATAATTTTTGTCCTTTATCTCACTGAATTCGTTCTTTAAAATATTTTTTATCATCTTCAGTCTTAAATGGTGATACAAAAGAATATCTTTGGCCTGTAGTATAAAGATGGAAGATTATTTGATGAATATCTTTGACCTGTAGTGCAAAGATGAATGATTATCTGATGAATATCTTTGGCCCGTAGTGCAAAGATGGACAGGTGTTGAGATGAACATGACCAACCGGTGATACAAATGAATATCTTTGGCCATAGTGCAAAGATGAATATTTGATTCAAGATATATATTGATTGATGTTACAGGGATAAAATATTGATTATGAACTTTTAAATCATGGAAGATAGTAGACATTATTTCTTACTTAACTCTTCTGATGCATTGTTAATTCTGCTGCAGTTGTTGATCTAAAACTTGTTATCCATAATATTTTATCTGATTTGTTGAAGACTAACGATAAAATATTCTGCATTATCTTAGTCATAATATTCTTTACTGGGCTAGTTGAGCTCACTCTTTTTATCTATTGTCCTCTTTAAAAAATGAGAATGTTGCAGGGACTAGTCGGGAACAGAGTGATGGACAGAGTTAGAGCAGTAGTAGTCCTCACTATTTTTGTATAATAGTGTGAAAATAATTATAACTATTGAGGACTGAATTTGAGTGTTTATGTTTCGTATTATATACGATTTGTATTGACACTCACAACTTGTATGGTCGTCCTGCTCACGACCTTTTGATATAAAAATTTGTATTTGAATTCTATATCATGTGTTTGGCGACTCAGAATGGGTTGGGTTGATTGGACCTATTCTGGGGGTGTCACACCCTATTTATAGAAAAATACCAGCACACTAAGATTGACAAAAGTCATTTACGGAGAATTTTCAGCACATCACCTTTGAACATCTCCAGCACACCAAAAAGGGCACTCCAAGTTTTTCCACCAACCACATGTTTATATATATATATATATATATATATATTAAAATATTTATAATTATTTAAAAGAATAAAATTCAATTTCTCTTTTCCACCTCATTTTATTTTTATACCATGAATTTATTATAATAAAATTATACAATTATATTATTACATTATACTATTTATAATGTAATATTATAATAATATATTTGAATGAATTATGTTATCGAAAACGATAAAACGTCAAATTTCAACAATTGTCTCATACTAAAAATTCCTCCATTTATATCAAAATTGAATAAATATTTACTTATCATATTTATCAACGATTTTTATTTTATTAATCAATTATTATAATTAATATTATAGAATCACAATATTGACAACCAGGTCGTTCCCAGGAAAGAGGGGGTTTTCCGATAAGAATTTATTTTTATTGACGCGCAATTATATAAGCTAACCACTTTCCTCGACAGAACTTTCTAGACATTGTCAATAATGCTATCTAATAATTTTATTCCAATAATATGAGTGACAATTATTGATTTAATAATGTAAAATACTGTGCAGTACTGGTTATTGTGACAATTATTGAATCAATAATATAAAATAATATGCAATTGTCAATGTAACAATTATTGAATCAATAATATAAAATACTAAACAATAATTACTGTAACAATTATTGAATGAGTGACTTCTTACGTAATAATCAATAATTAAAAATTACAGTGCAATACCGTATGCTACTGTGCAACAACGCGCATTATTGTATTTTTAACCATCGGGTATTTCAACAGTTTAACGGTAAAAGTTTTGCCGTTATTTTTAAAAATGTTATTTCTGTCGCTTTCTATATCCGACAGTTATTCCGTTATGGGGTCCCCCAATGACTGCGCCGTCGTACGAATATTCTCCAACAAAAAGAATATTCCTCGATCAAACGAATATTTCCCGACACAATGAATATTTTATGCCGACTTGCTTACTTTATAAAATTTGCACATATCACCCTTAACTTTAACCTTTTATCATTTTAACTATTTACTAAATAGAATAATAATTATAAGAAAATTGAATACTTTTATTTCATAAAATTCGGGGTCTTACAGGTTAAATATTTTTTTGGTCACTATATTATATGTCAACTTACAAATGTATAATTGAACCTTTTTTTTTCTTACAGTCAACTAACTCTACTCGACTTTTCTAACACAAAATTCAAAAAAATCGTTAAATGCTCTGACTTTTAACGGAAAACGACAGCTAAGCTGCTGAGTTATAATAAAAAGCCTATGTGGTAGTGATTATGCGACGTGGCAGTGATGATGTGGATCTGGAGAAATTTTTTTATGAAAAAAATGAAAAATATATTTTAAAGTATAATATAAATTTAAAAAGTTAGCCAAAAAACAAGAAAATAAAAAAAAAATATATTTAATTATTTTTATAATTAAAATCAAATAATTTTTTTTTTATAATTAAGCCATTTATAAAACATAAAAACTAAAAATATGCTAATAAAAATTATGGGGAATATGAAATATATTTAGGGGAAAATGAAAGAAAATTATAATAAAATCAGAAAATTTAGCAAAAAATACATGGTAGAAATTAAAAAATAAAAAGAGTTATTTAGTTATTTTTTAATTAATAGCAAATGTTTTTTATATATAATTAAAACAAATATAATTGAGGAAATTATAAAAATTATAAAATTAAAAATCTTGACAAGTATAATTATTTAAGAAATTATAAAAATATACATATTTATAAATAAATTAATACATGCCTAATCAATTAATACATTCAAAAAAACAAAAAAAAAACTATGAATAAGCTAATCGAATTGTAATAACAAAATGAGTAGATGAATAAGCTAATTGACCTGAATACGAACTTGCTGCTTTATATTCCTCTTCATCTACAAAAATTCCCAAATCAAAACCCTAAACTTCAAACAAATAACTCGATCTAACTGTTTGATCGGATCCGTTCGTTGATCTGACTGTTTGATTAGATCTGATTATAAATAAATGATTTGTAGTAGTTCGTTGCCGGTAGTTCGTTCCAATCTGACTTCTTTGATTTACAACTTATTCGTTCGATAGTCCAGATCTGACTATTTGTTCCGTGGCACCGTGGTCAGACGATTTTCAGTCCGAGGTTTCTGGCGTCCTGTTCTTGATGGCCGAAATTTTTGGCTCCAATGGTGGTCTCCGGCTGTCTGTGGTTGGGGTTTTGTGTCTTCTGATAAGAATTTTTATGGTTTACTATTGCTTTTATTGTTTAGTTTAGATGTTTTGAGAAGCTCGATCGCGAATTTTTTGATTACTTCTCATTTTATCTAATCTATGTTTATTTTACATATTTATTACTCCGTCCTCTTTATTAATCAATTTTGGGTGTTTATTCTTTCATTTTGATTTGTTCAAATGGATGAACAGTACGAATTCATGAATATGAGCAGTAATTTCTCCTTTTAATTTAGCTAATTTAAATGTTAAAATTTAATTAAAAAATTATTTTTACCACACATAATTCATTAATTTTCCAAGTAAAAATGCATATATATAATGGCAAAACAAATTTATAAATATGTATGTATATAAAATAAATAAAAATTGTAAAAACAAATTTATAAATATGTATATTTTTATAATTTCCTAAATAATTATACTTGTTAAGATTTTTAATTTTAAAATATTTTTAATTTTATAATTTTTATAATTTCCTCAATTATATTTGTTATTAATTATATAAAAAAACATTTTCTATTAATTACAAAAATAACTAAATAACTCTTTTTATTTTTAATTTCTACCATGTATATTTTGCTAAATTTTTGATTTTATTATAATTTTCTTTCATTTCCCCCTAAATGTATTTCATATTCCCTTTAATTTTAATTAGCATATTTTTAGTTTTTATGTTTTATAAATGGCTTAATTATAAATAAAAATTTATTTGATATTAATTACAAAATAATTAAATATATTATTTATTTATTTTCTTGTTTTTTGGCTAACTTTTTAAATTTATATTATACTTTAAAATATTTTTTTTATTTTATTCTTAAAATTTTTTCTCCAGATCGACATCATCATTGTCACCGTCGCATAATCACTTCCACATCAGTTTTTTTACAAATCAGCAGCCTAGGTGTCATTTTCCGTTTAAAGTCAAAAGACTTAACAGTTTTTTTAACTTTGTGTTAGAAAAATCGAGTACAGTAAGTTAACTGTAAAAAAAAAAAATCAATTATCCATTTGTAAGTTAATCTATAGTACAATAACCAAAAAAACATTTAACCCAACTCAGTGAGCCATCACCTCAGCCAAGTACGGCCAGGCTGGAAAAATAACCCGCAGTATGATATTTTCTGCATTAATGCACTCACTCAATTCACAAGACTAGTCTCCAAAAGCCCTTGCCCAAGTCCTGCCCTGCCCTGCCCTGCCTTGCTCTGCTCTTTGCCAAATTAATTATTAATGAACACAACCCTCTTCGTTTCGTGACCCTAAAACCTTACCTCATTATGGGCTTCAAGAAAGGTGACGTGGATGGGACCCACGTGGTTGGTCAACACCATTGGGGGGTCTCCGACGTGGGACGAGGAGCGGGTTCCTGAAGCCGTAAGGTTACATTGATCGGAAGGAAGTTTCAGTTGGATAAGACGACAAATTTACCAATTCTGCCGCCTACTTAACCTTTTCCAATATGGCCTGCCCACGCTTCGCTTCTGCTCAGCTTACACCAACGGCTACTTTCTCCACTATAGAGCCATTTAAAAAGTGGACACGTGGCGTTCTAGGGTATCAACCTCCCTCCCCCCCTTTTTAGGCGGGGATTTGATTGGGAGTTCGGAAGTATATATTTTTTTACTTTCAACTTTGTTAAAATATTTTGTGATTTAATCGTTGTGTTGATCTCTCTTGCTATAGTTTTTTTTTTTGTTGTTGTTGATTTTAGAGGTTGGATCACGGATTCTTCATTTTATACTTGTAACAAGGAGTCCGTCTTACAATTATTTTCTTTGTTTCATATATTTGTAAAAATAATACTATTATCGTATAATTTTGGGTCACATAAAACTCATATACACACATATATTTGCCATGACAGTAACATTGCTCTATTTGTAAAAATACACATTTTTTTAAGGGATAACCTTATTATTATTTCAATCTTTTATCACTTGACTATAAAAGTAGTACTTGTGGTAAGATAATACTCAATCTATCAAAAATAAAATAGAAACATATCTCAAAGGACTAATTTTCGAACAAAGCGTTTATATATATAGAGCTCATCCTTTTCTGGTACTAGCTTTTTTTTATCCGTGAGTTATCAAATGTCAAAAACTTGAGGGTTAGTTAGACTGAATAATTTTTCAATCTATAAGCACATCTTGAGAAAGCAAGACCAGGAACAAAGATAAAAATATGTAAAAAAGAAAAGGAAATATATAAATGAATAAATGCAAAGGATATTGTGAATGAATTCATCTAAAAAGTGATCATTTTTCAGGTTACATTCTCAGAGCGGTGAAGTAGATGTGGGATCAGCCGGAGATGGGATGTCCGGTCCAATGCGGCAGCCTTCAAGCATGAACACAACATCAGTCATTGATGGCCTTTCAAGAGGGTCTGTAGTTGTGCAGAGTAGCCCAACTTTCAATCCGACCATGAACTCTTCCCATTCTGAAGATTCGGGATCAAGCTCAAGCAATCCTGGCTCGAGCAATTCTGATATTTGGCCTCTTTGTAACTGCCTTTTCACCCACTTGACAATGTCCTCATCTTCCGTAAACATCACTGGTTTCCTTCCTGTTAATATCTCTAACAACACAATCCCAAAACTGTAAACATCGGCTTCTCTAGTTGCTTGACCGGTTAATGTTGCCTCTGGGGACACATAGCCTAGTGTCCCAATCGGGGTGGAAGAGGTGGAAGCTTCTGCATTAGGTACTGAGGCTAATTTTTGTAGCCCATAATCAGAAAGATGAGCCTCAAAATCAGCATCAAACAGCACATTCTGCGGCTTGATATCCCCATGTACCATCGAAGCAGAGTGCAGGAATGCTAGACCACGCGCAATGCCAAGTGCAATCAGGTGGCGCATTGGCCAATTGAGTACATGCCCATCTTGGTGAGATGCCTCTTGGAGGAGAGTCGATAAGTTACCATTGGGCATGTAATCATAGACAAGAAGTCGAACATCGGGTGCTCCAATATAATAACCACGAAGAACTGTTAAATTTCGATGCTTCACCTTGCCTAGGTACTCGGCTTCTTTGCGGAAGGTGCCTTCACTAACAGATGCATCAGGAAGGCGGCGTATTGCAAGCACCATTCCATCTGGGAATGTGGCTTTAAATACAAGACCATATTTCCCCCTGCTTAAGACATTTTCCTCGTCAAATTGCCTAGTTGCTTCAACGGTTTCTGCATACGTTATCTTGTTGTTGAACATAATAAGTTTCGGCACTCCATTTTCTCCACTGCCACGGCCCCCCCCTTCAGTTCCTGAGCTTCCTCCTGACGGGCTTCGCTTCTTCTCTCCAGTAAGCCCCGTCCTCAACTTTTTGCGCCATCGCAAGAGACCAATTATATATCCACAACAGCACAATGCCAGAATGCAACTCCCTACTACAATCACAATTATTAATAAAATCAACTTCTTCCTCTTTTTCCTTTTATCATTCTTGCACTCTTTCTTCAATGGCTTTCCACATAATCTTTTGTTCCTCTCAAACACAGAAGGATCATTAAACTGTGAGCCCAATCTGTCAGGAATCTCACCCTCAAGATTATTATTGGACAAATTTAAGTATTTCAAGCCAGGAATGAGGGAAAGATTCTCTGGAATGGCTCCACTCAGATTGTTTGAAGAAAGATTCAGCGCTGTAAGGTTTGATAATCTTGACAAAGAGTCTGGTATCTGACCTGAAATATCATTTGCATCCAATAACAAAGAAGTAAGCAATGAGCAATTGGAAATGTTTTCAGGTATTCCACCAGTTAACATATTCTGACCCAAATCAAGATCCCTCAAAAGAGATAAGTCCGAGAATTCATCTGGGATTTGGCCTGTCAAACGATTCCCACGAAGCTCTAATACTTGAAGACTAAAACAGTTACCCACTTCAACCGGAATTAATCCACTGATATGATTATTGGACAAGGATAAATCAATTAGTGAAAGTAGAAAGCCATATTCAGCCGGAATCTCGCCCGAAAAGGCATTAGCTGACAAATTCAAATATTGTAAACTTGACAAGCTGCTAAAACCTTCTGGAACATCCCCAGATAGCATGTTCTCCTCCAAAGCAACAACTTGTAAACTTGGCAACCCAAAAAGCTCAATGGGTAACTCCCCAGACAAATTCTGCTTACTCAAATCAAGAATTGTGAGCTTAATCAAATTTCCAATACTGGCAGGAATCTGCCCAGAAAACCCACAACCACTCATATTCAAAACCAATAAGCCCTTCAAATCATCAGCACCAATAGGAACTTCGCCTGAAAATTCGTTGTTACTCACAGTCAAAGTAGTCAAGTTGCTGAGCTGCATTATTTCTTCCGGCAACCTTCCAGTTAACTTATTTCCACTTAAATTCAACAATTCAAGCTCATAAAGACTTCCTAAACTTGGAGGAATCGAACCGCTGAACTGATTTCTTCCCAAAGAAAGCGTCCGTAAGCTCTTTAAATCCCCGAAAAATTCAGGAAGTAAACCTGAAAAGTCATTTTCCTCCAGATCAAGCACTTTTAACAAACTACATTGTCGAATGCCATTAGGAATTTCACCGCGTAGTGAATTATTCGCCGCTCTAAACTCCTCCAACTTGGATAAATTTCCTATTCCATCTAGTAAAACGCCGGAAAATAGATTTCCAGAAATATCCAAACTCGTTAGTGTGGATAAATTTGTCAACCAATATGGAAAAATATCATCCATGTGATTGTCGTGAAGGTCTAAAACTTCTAAAACACTAAAACAGGGCACATTTGACGGCTTAACTACTCCCGTGAATGCATTAAACCCTAACTGCAAAATTCTTATCGATGGAGAATTTAATGAGACATTACAGAAGAGAGATGCGGGGACCAAACCGGAGAGTTGATTACTCGAAAGCGACATCACTTGAAGCTTCGGAAGCGAGCCAATACTCGCTGGGATCAGTCCTCGGAGTGAATTATCTCCGGCGCTGAAATGCACGAGCGATGAACAATTAGAAATCGCTGAGGGAAGAGTACCGTATAAATGATTTGAGTCGAGCCATAAGTACTCGAGCTTTGGTAGGTCTCCAATACTCGCCGGAATCTCACCGGAGAATCGATTGAATGATAAGTTAATGAGTTGGAGCTGAGGTGAGCCGGAGAAGTTGGAAGGCATATCGCCGGAGAAGGAATTTGATGAGAGATCGAAGTACCGGAGTCTCAGCGGTAGGTCGCGGGGGATTAGTCCGGATAGGAAGTTGTGAGCCACGTTTAGGACCTGAAGGTTCGTGAGGTTGGAAATGTCCTGCGGCAGCTCGCCGGAAAACGAGTTATACTGGAGGTAAACGGCACGGAGAAGAGGGAGTGTAGAGAGAGAAAGCGGGATTGAGGCGTTGAATGCGTTGGTGTGGAGGCTTAGCTTGCGCAGCTGGCGCAGGTTAGCGAGCTCATGAGTGAGTGGGCCGGCAAGTTGGAGACGAGGCAGGCGGAGTTCACGAACTCGGCCGTCGAAACAGTAAACCCCACGCCAATCGCATGGAGCTAGCGGAGTGGAGGAATCCCAGCCGTCCAGTGCCCCAAGCGGGTCGTTAAGGTTGAGCCTAAACGACGTCAGCGCTTGAATCTCCGTTATGTTATCGGCGGCAGCGGAGCATAGAAGCACGGCGAGGTAGAAAAAAATAGCCGTTGGCATGGATGCGGTGGTGACGTTTAGTTGAGGAGTGTAATACTAGTATGTTATAGGTGGTATCAGACATCACCTGGAGAGAATTAGAGTAGAATAACAACTAGCATGGCCATATGTTTATGTTTATGTTTATGTTGCGCCAAATAAGGGAGAAGTGTAGGGTTACCTATTCACAGTGTCTCTTTGTTTCCCTCTTCCCGATAAAACATTTTAAAAGAGCCTGCCTGCCTGCCTGCCTGCATAGGTTTTTTGGACTTTTTATGTAAAGATTGTGTTTTACTACTATTATTTTTAACTCCCAGGTCTTGTGGCTTTAATTTCTGGTCAAATGAAATGGGTCAACAGATTAACTTCCATTCACTATTACTTTGTCACTTCCAATTCGTGAGTTCAGGCAGGGTTAAAACATAGCCCTCCTACGAACAATGCTACTATCTCAAAATTTTGGGTTACATAATACTTACATACATATATATATATATATATATAGGGTCAGTCTCTCTAGCGAACCATAAAGAACGAACTAAAAACGAACTGGCTATAGCGACGGTTTTTTCCGTCGCTATAACATAGAAAGCCGGTTTTTTATGTTATAGCAACAAAAAAAACCGTCGCTATAGCCGGTTCGTCATTAGTTCGCTCCCTATGGTTCGCTAGAGAGACGGACCCTATATATATATATATTATAAATTTTGCATGATATGCAATGCTCCCATAAATATATATGTGTATATAAATTTTATGTGACCTAAATTATGTGACAGTAGCTTTGTTCGCCCTCTAACGCTGATAATCATGTTTGGGTTTTATATTTAACCATCACTTGATGCCACATCGTATTCCTACGTGTTTGTGTTATGCATAAATTATGTCAAATAAATTTATTTATAATATATAAACAGATTTTGAATAATTAATTAAAAATATTTTCAAATTCAAAAAATTAAGATGATTCAATATAAATTAAAAATAAAATAAAATTTTACGTCTAATAACACTTTTAGATATATAAGGGTCTTTATTTTACTATACTCAGTACTATTTTGATTCGATGACTCGTCCGAGTCTAAAAATATTTATCTAACGTATATTGATGAGTTAAAAATATGTAATTGCAAGTGTACAGTGTCAAGTTGAAGAACTGACAAGTACAGGTCGAACCCACATAGACTAGATTAATTTTAATATATCCTTAATATCTATTTTAAGCGAATTAAAAATAAAGATTGAGAGTTAATTAACTAGAATATGAAAACTAATAGTGAGGAAACAATCTAGGAATCCGAATGCATTAAATAATAAACATAACATATAATTCAATCTCTTCTATTTTTATAACTTAATTATGATTTTGATCTCCCTTCCCTTTAATTTAGTAATTTTACAATTAACGTGGGCAAACATAGACTATGAAAATTTAATGATTAACTATAACCCATCAAAACTTCTTCGAGCAAGCATGGATTATAAAAAAACTCATATCTTAACAATAATCTATCAAAACCTCTTAATTAATTTAAAATCACATAAAAACTATAAAACGAAGGTATTTCAATAACAAAACATGAAGGCGAAATCAATTAAACATAAAAGTATAAATAATAAAAAAGATGAAAAATATTATCATGAATAATTATTTAATTTCATCTTCATCCTAGATATAAAAAATTAGCTAGACATGAAAAATAAATTAACTAACTAAAATAAAGAAGAGAAGAAGATTAAAAATAAATAAGAAAATTTCCTTTATTGACGATTCTCTAACAAGCGTACAATAAAATAATTTAATCTACTCCTACTCATAACCTAGAGTAATACAATACCTAATACCCTTTCTCTCTAAAATAAGAGACTTATTTATAGAAAAAATAACTTTGTGCCTTAATTTAGATACATTGAACTTGGACACTTTTGTTCTCTTTTTTCCTCTTCTTTTCTTCTTGACTTCAATCTCTCTATTGCAATTCTCTGAGAGTCATTTTCTATCTTTAAGAGTTGGATATAAATTCTTTATTTTCTCCCCAACAAAAATAAATGTTATTTCCTATAAAATAAAATAAAATGTATTAGTTAAATAAAATAAGCATATAAAATAATGAATATGGAAATAATAAAATGTATTAATTACGTGCCTATCAAATACCCCAATACCTAGTTTTTGCTCGTCCTCGAGTAAAATAAAAAGAAAATAAAAATAATACTATTCCATTTTCGTAGAAAACATGATTGTACTTAGCATGTGCAACAAGCCATTTTAAACCCCAAAGTTACCCCAAGTGGACGAGTTGTGTCTCGTGAGGGTTTGCAATGAATTTATCCACAAAATTCAAAAATATTTTTGAGTTCAACAAGTCATGAAATTAAAATAAAACTTCTAAATATCCATGGGCATTATACATAAGCAAAATTAAATTCAAAATCACACTTTCACCTTATCAAAAATATTCAATCTTTATTCTAAACACCATCCTTCATTAAATTAATTTCATGTGATGCATGCATGTGTATGTGATGTAACTCTTAGTAGAGAATTTTACCATAAAAATCAAGTAAACTCATTTTTCTTTTTCTTCTTTTTTTCTATTTTTTTTAAATTTTTTTCTCGACTTGTGCAATGTCTCATTTTCTTAGGCTTTTCAGAGCTACCCATGTAGTGAGCGTTGGACCAATGACTCTCAAATCAGTTGGTTTTAGGGCACTAGATGTAGAGACACCCCTAAGGGCTTATTAACTCGAGTAACAAAGGCCACAAAATTAGACTAGTCAAATTGCTTTTATTCATCACACTTTTTAGCGTGAATATCGATGCTTTATAAGGCTTGGATACCTAGTTATTCCGTCCAATGGACATTGAAACAGTTATTTATTTTTTTTCTTTATCAAATTTTTTTTCTAAAATTACTCGAATCATAGTTTATACCCCACAACTAAGAATTTGTACAAATGTGTAGCGCAAAAATATTTTTGAAATCAATTTTATTCTAGATGGTATTTCAAACTAAGATTTCGTATCTTATCAAAGATTCAAGAGTTCTAAATCCTTCAATCTTACTCATGAGTTTTGCTCCATAAACACTTACTAGAATTCATCCAACTCTTAAAAAATCAAACAAAATTTTTAATTTTTTTTTTGTTTTTCTTTTACTATATTTTTCTATTAAAAAAAATCTAATACAATAATACAAATAAACTCCCCCCATACCTAAATCATGCATTGTCCTCAATGTATGCAAATGAAAAAAAAGAACAAAGATGTGAAAGAATTGTACTTTGTATGCGGGACATTTATTCTGTAAGAAAATATGGTGAGAATGAAAACAAATGTACATACCTACGATTTTTATAAATCCTAAAAAGTATGTGACTAGAAATGAATGATACAAATGGACAAGTGAGTGTGAATTTTTTATTATTTTCAGGAGGTCTAAAAAATTAAAAATAGTCATAATTTTCATCACAATTATGTTTAAAATTTGCCTTAAGAAAACTTTCATCAATATGTTCAAAGGATGGAAGAATTGATTCAAATACATGTTCTACTTTAGTTGACTTATTTGTAGTGGATCTCAGAAGCTCATTGACTTTATCTAAATATTCGGATTCATTTCAATTTTGGTCAAGGTAACTTTCATTAACATGTTCAAAGGATGAAAGAATTTGTGACGCCCTCAAAATAGGTTTAATACTCAACCCATTCTGAGTCGTCAAATACATGGTACAGAATTCAAATACAATCTTTCATATCAAACGGTCGTGCAAAATACGATCACACAACTGTGAGTGTCAATACAGACATATAAAAAATATAAACATTCAAACTAAGTCCTCATTACATTTATTATCACACTATTTTAAAAAAAATAGTGAAAACTTCTACAGCTCTAACTCGGACCATCACTTCCATTTTCTGACTAGTACCTGTGATATTCTCATTTTCCTGAGGAGAACAATGGAAGAAAAGGGTGAGCTCAACTAGCCAGGTAAAGAATATTATGACTAAGATAATGAAAATAAATTATCGTTAGCCTTCAATAAATCAGATAAAATATTATGGACAACAAATTTTAGATCAATATTCGCAGCGAAAATAACAATTCATTAGAAAAGTTAAGTAGAAAATGATGCCTACTATCTTCTTTGATTTAAAAGTCCATCATCAATATTTTATCCCTGTAACATCAATCAATATACATCTCGAATCAAATATTCATCTTTGCACTATGGGCTAAAGATATTCATTTGTATCACCAGTTGGTCATGTTCATCTCAACACCTGTTCATCTTTGCACTACGGGCCAAAGATATTCATCAGGTAATTCATTCATCTTTGCACTACAGGCCAAAGATATTCATCAAGTAATCATTCATCTTTGCACTACAGGCCAAAGATATTCAGTTATATCATCATTTAGGACTGAGGATGATGAAAAATAATACGAATTACGAATCCAGTGAGATAAAAGACAAATATTAGAGAATTTATCTAGAGTTCAAGAATGAAGATCAAAACCTGAATCCAATCAAAGATGATTTGAAAAAAAAAATATTTTTTTTTACCGTGAATAGTAAGTCGAAAAAAATTTCACAAGAAAGTTCAGATCAATATTCCAGTGAAATGATATTAGATGAAGCGCAAAACTCAAGTAATTTCTGATCATTTCAGGAATGATAGAAGCAATACTTACCGTAGTAAGTTTAGAGTTAAGAATCTGAAATGAAACAATATACGAAACTGCAATTAGATTTTCACCCGTCAGGCGGTAGTCCGCTCAGACAGATTATTTTCATAATTTAATAACAACTGAATACGAAGAGTTATTCACCAGGCATGCGGTAATCCGCGTAGACAGGTTATTCCCATAGAGTAATAAAAAATGAAATAACAACAGAATTTCACCATGCATGCGGTAGTCCGCGTATACAGGTTATTTCAACAGAATAATAAAGAATAGAATAACAACCCTTACGAGTATTGAAAAAAAATAACTCTCTTCATGAATACGAAAGAAATAATATCCCTTACCTTAAAATTTTAAAAAATGCACTAGTGTAATAGCAGAATACTCTTCTTCTTTATTTTTTATTCTCTCTATACTTTATCTCTCTATAGCTTTAGTGAATTGATGAGAAATAATGAAGAAATGAGCTTCTATTTATAGGCTCGGCAGAGTAAGGGTAAAATAGTTTTTTTCGCCATAATTTATGACATCATCATTTACATCATCGATTCTATGACATCATTGCTTACCTCATCGCTCCGATGACATCCTTGCTTACCTCATCGCTCCGATGACATCATTGTTTGCATCATAAGAGTTCAAATTTAATTTGCACTCTTCCATCTCGTTTAACTTTTATACATGAATTTACTATAATAATGTTACCATTATAATTATAAAAATCATACTATTATATAATCACATCATACTACCATAATATAATATTATAACAATATATTTGACTGAATTATTTTATCAGAAAAGATAAAATATCAACTTTCAACAAATGTCACATGTTAAAAATTCATCCGTTTAAATCCACATTGAATAAATATTTTTTTTATCATATATATCAAAAATTAATTATTCACAAATAATATTACAAAACTACAATATTGACAACCAGATCGTTCCCAGGAAAAAGGGGGCCTTTCGATAAGAATTTCTTCTTACTGGCGCGCAATTAATCAACCCCTTTTCTAGACAGAACTTCCTTAGACATTGCCAATAATGCTATCTAATAATATTATTCAAATAATATGAATTATTGATTTGATAATTTAAAATACTGTGCAATGACAATTATTGAATCACTAATATAAAATAACAAAGTAACACTTATTGATATAAAATATCAACGCAACAAATATTGAACTAATAAAATATTATGCAATTATTGAATCAATAATATAAAATATTGAACAGTAATTACTGTAATAATAATTGAGTAAGTGCCTTCATACGTAATAATCAATAATTCGAAATACTGTGCAATATCGTGTGCTACTGTGCAACACCACGTATTACTGTATTTTAACCATCGAATATTTCAACAGTACTAACGGTAACAGTTTTGCCTTTATTTTATAAAAAGGTTACTTCTGTCGCTTTCTATATCCGACATTCATTCCGTTGTAGGGTCCACCAATGACTGCGCCGTCGTGCGAATATTCTCCGACAAAAAGAATATTTCTCGACCAAACGAATATTCTCCGACAACAACGAATATTTTATAACCACTTGTTTACTTTATAAACTTTGCATATCTCACCCATAGCTTATCACATTTATCAAATCAACACCTTACTATTTCAAAATAATATATAAAGAAAATTAAATCTTATTCATAAAATTTGGGGTCTTATAAAATTGGTTCAAATACATGTTCTACTTTAGTTAACTTATTTGTAGTGGATTTCAGCAGCTCATTGACCTTATCTAAATATTCGGATTCATTCCAATTTTGGTCAAGGTGATTTAAAAAAAAATCAATTGAATCTTTTTCAATCAAGAGTTTATTTTTAATTATTTCTTGGGTCATGGACAACTCTTGGATCATGTTTATTTTAATGGGCTGGCCCAAAAAATCACTAGGTGGTTTTTTAGGAATAAGTCTTTCAGGGTATGGAAGCTTTAGGCTTATAGACTTTTCATTCGACACATTAAATGTGATCAATTTTAGGCATAGACTCATAATTTTAGACTCCTCAAATTCGCTTGACTCAAACTGTGTAGAATTGAATATAAAATTTTTATTTTCATTATCATTTCTACAACCATTAAGATTTTCAAAATTAACCTCAGAGTTATTAGAAAAATCATCCATCTCTTGTTCATTTATTATGGTGGCTAATCGACTCATTAGAATTTTTAAACGAGATATAGCATGATTTGTGTTTTGCATGAATGCTTCTATAGTTTAGAACATGAATGCTTCTATAGTTTTTTCTAAGGTGTTTAATCTTTCCTCTTCTTCATTTGAAAATTCTTGTGGATATTGAGGTTCTAGATTTGAATATAAATATGAATATGAATATGAACATGGATATGAGCTTAGATAAGGATTTTCATAAGTTGAAAAAATTAATTTACTTGGTGTGTATTAAAATTTTTATAGTGTTTTTGATTCCAAGCAGAATTATTATTCCAACTATAATAAGAATTCATCTTTTCACAAATCACAAACAACATAGACAACTAACCCACGAAAGTCATACAAAAAAATATAAATAAATAAGATAAAATAAATAAAATTCTAATTCTACGGTTAACCTAAATAAATTTAAACAGCTTCTAACTGCTCCAAGTTACACCGCAAGGTTCACCAAATTCGAAATTAATCATACCACTAGCCAGATAAGTGTAAGAAAGGTGGGAGTCTCTCCGTAGATACAGTGATTAATTGAATAACCACACAATCTTTAAAGCGTTTATCTTGAAACTACTTGCCTAGACACCAGTAATTTGATTAATTTAAAATTTAACATTCTCTTGGAGTCCCTTGTCCTAATTGAGCTCGAAATACCTAGGGGCCAACGTCTACTTAATTTTATTAAGGTCAGGTTATGCACAATAGATGGGTGATTTGTGGGCTAAAAAAGGGTGATGAAATCTCCACCTTATCTTGTTACAGGTTTTTGCTCTTAATGTTAGATTAAATATGAAAATGCACAAATAAATTAAAAAAAATAAGACAAAAAAAATATCCTAAAACTATGTGAATTACGAAAGAATGAGAAATTTGACGTACCTCAATCCTCCACCAATCACAATAGTTTATATTTGACAAAAAAATAAACTAAATAAAAACCTAAATAGGATGTGCTCTACGTGAGTGAATGCATGAATAAGAATTAATTTTTTAATTAACATAAAATTTAAAAAAACTAAGCAACTATTTTTTTAAGTTAAGTTACAAAATACCAGAAAAAAGCGCAACAATAATTTTGTCTTTTCGCCCTGTTGATACTGCTTCAATAATCCTAAATTTTTTTAAAAACAATATTAGAAATAAAAAAAACTAATTCGAATAAAAAATTAATTCTAGTTCCCGGCAACGGCGCCAAAAACTTAATGAGTTAAAAATATATAACTGTAAGTGCACAGTGTCAAGTTGAAGAACTGACAAGTACAGGTCGAACCCCATAGACTAGATTAATTTTAATATATCCTTAATATCTATTTTAGGGAATTAGAAATAAAGATTGAGAGTTGATTAACTAGAATATGAAAACTTATAATGAGGAAATATCTAGGAATCCGTATCCATTAAATAATAAACATAACATATAATTCAATCTTTTCTATTTTTATAACTTAATTATGATTGATCTCCATTCCCTTTAATTTTGTAATTTTACAATTAACGTGGGCAAGCATAGACTATAAAAATTTAAGGATTAACTATAACCCATCAAACTTCTTCGAGCAAGCATGGATTATGAAAACTCATATCTTAACAATAATCTATCAAACCTTTAATTAAAAATCACATAGAACTATAAAACGAAGGTATTTCAATAACAAAACATGAGGCGAAATCAATTAAACATAAAAGTATAAATAATAGAAAAATAAAAATATTCATGAATAATTATTTAATTTCATCTTCATCCTAGATATAAAAATTAGCTAGACATGAAACATAATTAACTAACTAAAATAAGAAGAGAAGAAGATTAAAAAAAATAAGAAAACTCTCTTTATTGACGATTCTCTAACAAGCGTAGAATGAAATAATTTAATCTACTCCTACCTAACCTAACCTAGAGTAATACAATACCTAAAACCCTTTCTCTCTAAAATAAGACTTATTTATAGAAAAAATAAATTTGTGCCCTAATTTAGATACATTGAACTTGGACACTTTTGTTCTCTTTTTTTCTCTTCTTTTCTTCTCGACTTCAATCTCTATGACAATCCTCCAAGAGTCCTTTTCTATTTTTAAAAGTTGGATATAAATCTTTTATTTGCTCTCCAAAAAAAATAAATGTTATTTTTTATAAAATAAAATATATTAATTAAATAAAATAAATATATAAAATAATAAATATTAAAATATATTAATTACGTGACTATCATATATCCTGGATATGATTTTATGTATATCTAATCTAGCGTTGAGGGTGAATTTTTATTGTGGGTCGGTAGTAACTATTAAGGACAAGAGATTGGGACAATGTCAAGGATTTGCATTTAACTTCTCTTTACACATGCTACAAATTAGTCCTGATAGAAACTTAACCGTCTCAGTCTGTCAATTTTTTGGCCAATATTAATTAAATTTTGTAGAGTTTTAACTATATACGCGCTTCATTTTGGATATATATATATATATATATATATATTAGAAAATACTAGTACAACTGGACCCCAATGCAATTTCTGTTCATTACTCCATTTATTCATTCATGAAGCAATTAAAAAAAGAATGGTCATTGTTGTAACTCTCTTCATACTAACACTTTGATTTTAATTGTTATAATTGACCTTACGTCAAATACAATTTTGCCTCTTGTAATAAGTTTGATTTGGCCAATTTTGGATTAAACTAACCAGTCTTTTTGGTCTCGTTAGTTTATTTTTTTAAAATTTTTAATTTGTCCATTTAAATTCAAAGCTTGGTGGTTTAGTCTTAGGACTTTGATCCTAAAAACATGTTTCTATGGATATTTTTGTCTTTAAGAGACATCTCGAAGCTCCACTTTTTATTTTAGCTTAATTGATTAGCAATGCATAATAATAATAGAAAAATTTTGGGTGTCAAATGTATATGGAATACGTAATAATTATTTCAAACCTATTTTAATATAAAGTACTCTCTCATTCTTATTATAAAATTCGTTTTAGAAGATGTTTTTTTTCTTTCTATATATATAGAAGAAAAACTAATTATTTCCTACTTTTCCCCTAAAAAATAGAGTAATTGTGATAGGAAAGGAAAAAAATTAATTAATGCATGCATAGTAATGAAATTTTAAATCAACATTAATTATTGCCTAACATTAGAATGAATGAGATTTTTTAATATTTATTATTATGTCTTAAATGACTTATACTATAATAGAATAGAAAGGAGGGAGTATTTATAGTGACGTGTATGTTTAAGACATATTCAAATTGCAATTAAATTACTAATATAATTCCAAGTGTACTTGTAGCCTATTGTAAAACCATTTATCCTTCGATTATAGTTTTTAATATTTATTATAAAATAAAAAATAAAATTTTAGAATTGTAATAATATAGAATCTAAAAGTAGTAAAAAAAATTGGTTGCGCCAATTAATTCTCAAAGTGAGAAAGAAAAAAAACCTAGGGTTTAAGATTAGAAGAAGTTTTTTTTTTTAAAAAAATAATAAATCATAGACAACTCCTTTTCTCGTTTTAGGGGAGTTCATTACACTAACAATTAAATAAAATAGAATAGAAATAATTGCTGTATATCTATTAAATCACGAG